>JAODAL010040544.1:0-36793 GCA_025379985.1 Phyllomedusa bahiana
CAATTTTATTACCACCCCCCAACGCATGCAATGCGGCACACAAACAAACACAGCCACTTAAGACTTTGGTCACGCTATCTCGTCCAACACCGTGTTTTTGTATTTTTCCCGGGACCCAATGTTCGGGGCACCCAAAAGGGGATAAATGGCCCGGTGGCTCCCCACGCATAAGGGTTGTCCTCCCCAGCACCCAGCGTCATATCTGAGGGGGCCCCTTCAACAGTGGAGGAGTCTTTACAGACAAACGCATCCGGTTTCCCCCAGGATATGTTGATCTTTGACTTTCATCAAGATGAATCGGCTAAATCTTGATAAATTTTGTGGCCCCAATTGCCGGGGTCACGATAATTTTCCCGGTCTACTCACATTCCTCTTAAAAAAAAAATGTTCCTCTTGAAAACTTTTTTTTAAAAATATCTTTTCTTATTTGCAATTTTATTCTCAGTTCCCAACGTTATTTTTCTGGTTTTGCTGTGAGGAGACTGTAAAAGAAACAAGGTTTCTGACAAAAACCGTATTCCATTTACTCACTTTATCTTTAAATTTTTCGCTTTGTCAATGGTTTTTGGGGTCAATTTTGCTGTGAATACACTAAAATCATGGTCCTTTGGAACAGAAATGGGGCTTTTCAGTGGCATTTCCCCTCACAATTTTTTAACATGGCTGAGAAGTCATTTTTATAATTTTTTGGGGTCTTGGTGCTGTGAATACAGTATAATCATGGTTTTTTGGGAACAAAAGGGGGGGCTTCTAAGTGGCATTTCTCCCTCACAATTTTTTTTAACATGGTGAGAAGTCATTTTTTAATTTTTTGGGTTCATTTTGCTTTGAAATGCAAAAAAAAAAAAAAAAAATACAAAACGGGTTCCTATATAAAAAAATATTGTTTCTAAAAAATTTGTTCTTCACAATTGTCAGAGTGGCTCATTCATTTTTTTAAATTTTTGGGGGGCATTTTGCTGTGAAATGCAGCTATACACAGGTTATTGAAAAAAAAGTGGTTTCTAAAAAAATTTGTTCTTCACAATTGTCAAGGTGGCTCAAGGGTGATGGGCTGTCAAAACGGGAATAGGTGGGGAATTTAAAAATGGAAATTTTGCAAAATACTTGTTTTTTTTCAAAATCTTTAACATACGCAATACCTGTAGTGAGACAACCCATTTAATACAATTTAAAAAAAAAAGAAAAACAAAAACTGGGGTATTCCATCCTATTTTAAAAATGTGTTTTCTAGAATTTAAATACTAAAAAATGGCAGGACAAAATAGCTGATACAAATATTCCCCTGAAAAGTACAAAGGAGGTACAGGAAGACTTGAACAGATGTAGGTTACCCAGGACAGGTATAGACAATGTCCATTCAACAAAATGGTGGTTAAAGACTCCTTTTTACGGCACTTTTTAAATCTGGGGGTCATGCAGGTTTGGGGCTCATGCTTTGGCCCAGGACAGGGATAGTCTATGTCCAGTTCAACTAAAATGGTGGTTCAAAGACTCCTTTTTCTGGCACTTTTTAATCTGTGGGTCAGATAGGTTTAATGGTCATACTGCGGTCCAGGACAGGTCTAGTCAATGTCCAGTTCAACTAAAATGGTGGTTCAAAGACTCCTTTTCCCGGCACTTTTTAATCTGTGGGTCAGACAGGTTTAATGGTCATACTGCGGTCCAGGACAGGTATAGTCAATGTCCAGTTCAACTAAATTGGTGGTTGAAAGACTCCTTTTCCCGACACTTTTTAATCTGGGGTCATGCAGGTTTGGGGCTCATGCTGCGTTCCAGGACAGGAATAGTCAATGTTCAGTTCAAGTAAAATGATGGTTCAAATCATACTGCCTTCTGGCACTTTTTAATTTGTGGGTCATGCAGGTTTAAGGGTCATGCTGTGGTACAAGACAGGGATAGTGAATGGTGTGTGACTTTTTTTTCTGTGGCTTTTATAACCTAAGTGTGTTGCCTAAGATGTAGCACGTATCCATTTGACTGTTGTGGATGTTAATTCCAGCTTCTCCAGCCCTGTTTGGGTGTAAGAATGAAGGTGTTGTTCCTCTCCCATAGACTTTAATGGTCATCGGCGATAATCTATTATCGACTATCAGAAATCGTCTTGATAATTGCCGATATCGATTATCGACCTGATGACGATAGTCAACGTAATCGCTCATCACTAATTAGTATATATGAATATGCTAATTGTAACGGGGCGGCACCGACAGACGTACGCCGAAGCGCCGACCGCTGACATCCGGGTGTGGATCCTCTGTGATCACCGCAGGCGAGGTGGTAGCTGGAGGACCACGCCAGGGAGTGGAGTCTAAGGGGCCCCTGGTCTTCGCCAGAGCCCGCCGCAAAGCAGGATGGACTTGGCTGCGGGACCCCCAGGTCACTACCCCTGACGTGGCTACCTGTGGTGACAGCCGGGGTGCAAGACAGGAATCCAGGCGGTGGAATACAGGAACACAGGAACATGTACAGCAGGATACAGGAGGGTTAAACGTACACATAGCACCACAGGATACGGCAGGAACTGGACGAGTAACACATCAGGTACAGACCAGGAACACGGCAGGAACAGGAGAGCACATACAGGACAGGAACACGGCAGGATACAGGAGACACAGACACGACGGACGGACGGCCAGCAGCGCAGATGACAAAGACACTGGACCAGCATCTCAGGGGTTAAAGGCTCCAACAGCAGACCTGAGATGCTGGCAGAAGCTCAAGATGGGAAGCAGCTGGAACACAGCAACAGACGGCAATGAACTGACCGAGAGCAGAGGCAGGAACTTCCTCTTATAGGCAGGGGTCAGAGGTAAAGAGGAAGTAGACAGAGACAAGTAACCTATAAAAGACAGGAAACTGCAGCGCGCGCCCTAAGAGGAACAGAGCACACACAGAACCCCAGGAAGCAACAGAACAGGACAGGAAAGGTAAGCACAGGAAGGCACGACACGCCGACGGCCCAAGGCAGGGAACTGCGGCGTGATCCGTGACAGTACCCCCCCCCCCTCAAAGCCCCCTCCTCCCCCTCCAAATCACAAACATGGCGTTTCACACAGGTCAGGGGCCCGCAACTTCTACGGGGACAACCCCAAAACCAAGGTACGGGCTGAATATAGCCAGTATAGGGAAAAACTTAGATAAACAACTGCACGGGAGGAAACAACCCGGGCACTACCCAACATGGGGGGGGGGAACCCAGGGCGAGACCGTAAGCCACGGGGATTCAGAAGGCTCAGGGCGAGACCGTAAGCCACGGGGACTCAGCAGGCTCAGGGCGAGACCGTAAGCCATGGGGACTCAGAAGGCTCAGGGTGAGACCGTAAGCCACGGGGACTCAGAAGGCTCAGGGCGAGACCGTAAGCCACGGGGACCCAGAAGGCTCAGGGCGAGACCGTAAGCCACGGGGACTCAGAGGCTCAGGGCGGGACCGTAAGCCACGGGGAGTCAGAAGGCTCAGGGCGGGACCGTAAGCCACGGGGACTCAGAAGGCTCAGGGCGGGACCGTAAGCCACGGGGACTCAGAGGCTCAGGGCGGACCGTAAGCCAAGGGACTCAGAAGGCTCAGGGCGGGACCGTAAGCCACGGGGACTCAGAAGGCTCAGGGCGGGACCGTAAGCCAAGGGGACCAGAAGAGCTCAGGGCGGACCGAAGCCGGGGATCAGAAGGCTCAGGGCGGGACGTAGCCACGGACCCAGAAGGACGCTCTGGCGGGACCGTAAGCCACGGGGACCTCAGAAGGACGCTCTGGGCGGGACCGTAAGCCACGGGGACTCAGAAGGACGCTCTGGGCGGGACCGTAAGCCACGAGGACTCAGAAGGACGCTGTGGGCGGGACCGTAAGACACGGGGACTCAGAAGGACGCTCTGGGCGGGACCATGAGCTAGGCCAAACGGGTGCTCTGGGCTGGACCATGAGCTAGGCCAAACGGGTGCTCTGGGCTGGACCATGAGCTAGGCCAAACGGGTGCTCTGGGCTGGCCATGACTAGGCCAAACGGGTGCTCTGGGCTGGACCATGAGCTAGGCCAAAACGGGTGCTCTGGGCTGGACCATGAGCTAGGCCAAACGGTGCTCTGGCTGGACCATGAGCTAGGCCAAACGGGTGCTCTGGGCTGGACCATGAGCTAGGCCAAACGGGTGCTCTGGTGCTGGACCATGAGCTAGGCCAAACGGGTGCTCTGGGCTGGACCATGAGCTAGGCCAAACGGGTGCTCTGGGCTGGACCATGCTAGGCCAAACGGGTGCTCTGGGCTGGACCATGAGCTAGGCCAAACGGGTGCTCTGGGCTGGACCATGAGCTAGGCCAAACGGGTGCTCTGAGCTGGACCATGAGCTAGGCCCCAAAAGGTGCCCTGGGCTGGATCATGAGCTAGGCCAAACGGGTGCTCTGGGCTGGACCATGAGCTAGGCCAAACGGGTGCTCTGGGCTGGACCATGAGCTAGGCCAAAGGGTGCTCTGGGCTGGACCATGAGCTAGGCCAAACGGTTGCTCTGGGCTGGACCATGAGCTAGGCCAAACGGGTGCTCTAGGCTGGACCATGAGCTAGGCCAAACGGGTGCTCTGGGCTGGACCATGAGCTAGGCCAAACGGGTGCTCTGGGCTGGACCATGAGCTAGGCCAAACGGAAGCTCTGGGCTGGACCATGAGCTAGGCCAAACGGAATCTCAGGGCTGGACCAAGAGCAAGGCCAACGGGGGCAGACGCTCTAGACGAGGGCAGGGTCACCCCTGCGGGATCCATGGTCAGTTCGTACTGTAACGGGGCGGCGCAGACAGACGTACGTCGAAGCGCCGACCGCTGACATCCGGGTGTGGATCCTCTGTGATCACAGGCGAGGTGGTAGCTGGAGGACCACGCCAGGGAGTGGAGTCTAAGGGGCCCCTGGTCTTCGCCAGAGCCCGCCGCAAAGCAGGATGGACTTGGCTGCGGGACCCCCAGGTCACTACCCCTGACGTGGCTACCTGCGGTGACAGCCGGGGTGCAAGACAGGAATCCAGGCGGTGGAATACAAGAACACAGGAACATGTACAGCAGGATACAGGGGGTTAAACGTACACATAACACCACAGGATACGGCAGGAACTGGACGAGTAACACATCAGGTACAGACCGGGAACACGGCAGGAACAGGAGAGCACATACAGGACAGGAACACGGCAGGATACAGGAGACACAGACACGACGGACGGCCAGGAGCTCAGATGACAAAGACACTGGACCAGCATCTCAGGGGTTAAAGGCTCCAACAGCAGACCTGAGATGCTGGCAGGAGCTCAAGATGGGAAGCAGCTGGACACAGCAACAGACTGCAATGAACTGACCCAGAGCAGAGGCAGGAACCTCCTCTTATAGGCAGGGGTCAGAGGTAAAGAGGAAGTAGACAGAGACAAGTAACCTATAAAAGACAGGAAACTGCAGCGCGCACCCTAAGAGGAACAGAGCACACACAGGACCCCAGGAAGCAACAGAACAGGACAGGACAGGTAAGCACAGGAAGGCACGACATGCCAACGGCCCAAGGCAGGGAACCGCGGCGTGATCCGTGACATTAATACATTACTAAGTGTAAAAAAAAAAAATTAAAAAAATGTAAAACAGTTCTCCCTTCAGGGAAATAAAAAAAAAAGTAAAAAAACACATAAAAAGTGTAAAAAAAAAAAAAGAATAAAAAAATAAAGAATAAAATAAAAATAAATATTTAATAAAAAAATTATTGTGCATAAATCACACACACAAAAAACCTTCACATATTAGGTATCCACAATCTAACAGTGTGAAATGTGAACAGTGTAAATTTTTTTTATAAAAACTAAAAAAATGTAAAAAAAATGAAAAAAAAATCTGCAAATATTTATAAGTGAACTTGCAGGCACTTTCCTAGATTCCCTATTGACTTATTCAGGGGTTAAACACTCACTATCGGAAATATATTTAAAATTAAGAGAGCCTATAGTACAGAAGATCGCAGCCACGCAGTTGAAAAAATGGTCCTCTGACTTTCAAATTGAGGAGCTCCACGATGTGATTGTCCGGGGATGGAGAGCTGTAGGATGGGAAAAATGGAGAGACACACAGTTTCGGTTTATGCACAGAGCGATTTATGGTTTTAACATTCCTCCACACCCTCTGCCGCCGGATCGCAAACCTATGTGCCCTAAATGTAACAAACCTAAATCAGATATAGTACATGGTTTGTAGTTTTGTATGGAGTCGCAGAGGCTGTGGAGAAAGGTTGTCAAACTGCTCCGAGAGAAGTTGAACTTTGATTTGCCTTTTCTTCCAGCAGTGCTTCTATTCCATGATCTGCCCCCCAGGACACCATCCCCTCATTTATTTCACACTTTTCTGTTGGGAACTAAACGCTGCATTCTTGCAAGATGGTTAGATTCAACCACTGCTACCACGGACACGATAGTAAATGAGGTAAAGCATTATATGCTCATGGAAAGATTACAGATAGAACGTGAAAAAAACTCGCAAGCACAGAAATTCTTTGCAAAATGGGAATTATTTATTGAACATTTTCTCTCTGAGGCAGAAATTAAGGTCACAATGACAGGTCAATTTCCTAGCAATGCAGTGGTACCTCAAGGCGGATATGGCAGGGAATTTGGGGAAATTAAAAGTCGTATAGTTTAGAGGGGAATAGAGCTAACAAGGGAACCTGTATTGATAGTAGGTATTGTAATACTATTCTCGCAATGGGCAATTTACTCAACCCTTGACGGAAGTATTATTGGGTATGAAGTAGTATTTTGATTAGCGGGCAGAGTACGGATTATTTGAAACTCCTCTTCTGGCGTACTAGCGGTGACATAGACTATTACCTGTTGGATCGATGCGGTTTTTCTTTTCTAGCTGTTTTGTTTTTATTTTTCTTTGTTCATGTTCCTTTTTTGTTATCCATATCAAATATCTGTTTATGATATATCGATTCCGCTAGACATTACTGTCGGTTTGAGATGGTCTTCTGTTTGATGACGTGAAGTCTGAAAGAAAAATACACTAAAGGGGACTACTAAGAGTCACTAGATTCCAAAAGGTCCCCCACACCATACATGAGAATTCAAAAAACCAAAACTAAAATCATGTATTGAAACTTCACTTTTAATTAAAAAAATCTAAAAGAGGAGATAAACCCCACTAAATCCTACTTGGCCTAATTAACCCTAAAGAAGAAATAAGGGACAACGCCCCGGAAAGGGCGGCCCTGTCAGGAACCTAAACCCTATTAAACTAGCCCTAATAATGCAAGTGTCCCAACATGTTTCTATGTCCCAAATAGACATTTCATCAGGGGACTAAGTATGGAAAAAATTGGTTCAGAGACAGAAGAAGGTCCAAAGTTATTCAAGGGACCAGACAATGATACACAAACTCATTATGTTCATGGAATTGACAACTTCGTGCACTCAGGAAATCCCTAGTAGCCCTTAGGCCACAATCGCATGGTATAGAGGAATATAGTGCCTCCAGCGAGCATAGATGTGGAGGCACTATATTCCTCTATACTACGCGACTGTGGCCTAGGGCTACTATGGATTTCATGAGTGAACGAAGTTGTCAATTCCATGAACATAATGAGTTTGTCCTACATCTCCTCGAATTTGTCCTCACCATAAACTTTTTTGTCTTTAATAGGAATATATACAACCAGATCAGGGGCATGTCAATGGGTAGCTCCTGTGCGCCGGCCTACGCAAATCTGGTCCTGGGCTGGTGGGAGGATCATTTTGTTTTTGGTGAGGCCAATAGTTTTGGAACAGA
Organism: Phyllomedusa bahiana; assembly: GCA_025379985.1. Lineage (NCBI taxonomy): Eukaryota > Metazoa > Chordata > Amphibia > Anura > Hylidae > Phyllomedusa > Phyllomedusa bahiana. The sequence continues at coordinate 7,771 of JAODAL010040544.1, forward strand.
GGAGATCCTTTTATGGACAAGATATATTGACGACGTTTTGGTCCTTTGGAATGGGACCCCTGAAAGATTTAAGACATTTGTCACTTTTTGAATGAGAACAATGATCTTAATTTACATTTTACATACGAGATTAATGAGTCTACTTTACCATTTTTGGATGTCTGTATTCATAAAACAACAGAAGGTGCTCTTGAAACTATGGTTTTTCGTAAGCCAACAGCCACCAATTCCCTCTTGAGGTAGGACAGTAGTCACCCGGTCACCCTCAAGAGAGGACTTCCCAAAGGTCAGTACCTATGTTTAAAGAGAAATTGCTCAAGTGTGGTGGAATTAAAAAATCAGGCTCGGGATTTAAGAAAGGGCTTCCTGGATAGGGGCTACCCGGATAGGGTCCTTAGAGCCGCTGCCCCAGTACGGAAAATTACAAAAAATTGGGAGATTTTGAAACTGGATGAGGATCTGAGACAAGTAATTGGAGATTACCCCCATATTACTTACAGTAAGGGTAAGAGCATTCGTGATTTCCTGGTCCATAGCCACTTTGAAGGTAGTCAGACCCCCAGAACGTGGCTTAATCAACCAATCCTGGGGTGTTATAGATGCAGTGGCTGTGTGGCATGCGAATACATGGAGACTGGAAAAAACTTCCACAGTAATGTATTGAATAAGGACTTCTGCATTAAACATTTTGTGAATTGTAGAAGTAAAGGTGTGATCTACAAAATCAACTGCAGCTGTGGTCTCGAGTATATTGGTAAGACTGTAAGAGAAATGCGTAGACGTGTGGGAGAACATGTAAATGACATCAAACATGGCAGAGACACCCCTATAGCCAGACATGTAGGTAGCGCACATGGAGGAGATTTGAAATGCGTGAAATTCATGGGGATTGATCGGGTTTCCCCCCGAACCGAGGTGGCAACTGGGATAGGCTGTTGTTGCAGAGGGAAACAGAATGGATCTTTAGACTTTCAACTGTCTCCCCAAAAGGACTCAATGAGCGTCTGGATTATTGCTGTTTCATCTAAAACTATCTGTTCCTCTTTTCTATATATGGCCAGATTTTCATTTTTTTGGTTTTCCTAACTGCTATTTCTAATACCTGTATCTTTGTAATTTGAACTGTAGCACAGCTTGGAACTTGCTGTGCGTGTGTCTCGGCACCCGGCTCGTTTGTTTAGCTGGTTGCCAGGATACAGGTCAGCTGTCTGGTCACATGACGTGCTGCCGCGCCGAGACCGGAAGTGCGTTCGGCGTTCTTCGGCGCGCCGACAAGCACTTAATGCCGGTGTGTGCAGCCGGTGAATACAGCTGCCCTTCTAACAGGAGGAGAACGGACTTCAACTTCAGTCTGTTTTAGAGATCCTTCCAGCCTTACATGCTGGAGACCGTGCTGAGTATGGTAGACATTAGGAATGCAGGGCCATGAGTATGATATAGCTACTAGCCACTGGTCCCTGCTTAACATTTTTGCCCTATCTAATTCAAACTAAATGGCTCCATAGAGTTTACTTTACACCGGTTCGGCTGTAGCAAATGCATTGTCTGCCCTCTCCAGCTTGTTCCAGATGTGGTGCAGACAGGGGAACATTGCTTCACATGGTATGGGAATGCCCGATTTTGCTAAACTATTGGCAGGAGATTCACTGGTTTTTAAACAGGAAGCTGGGTTTCCCCAATGTGTGTTCACCTACGAACAGTCTCTTAGGAATAGTGGAGGAATTGATCCCAAGTAAGGCAGACAGTACTTTGTATCTCCTTCTGCTTTTCTATGCGAGGAAAAATATTCTCTTGAACTGGAAACCGCCTAAGATCCCCTCCTTAGAGCAGTGTAAACAGTTAGTTAATGCGGAATTCCCTCGATACAAGGTCACATATGCTGCTAAGGGCATTCCCAGACGCTTCCATGCAGTCTGGAGTAATTGGATTGTAGCTCAGACGGTGTGATTGTTGAGGGTTAGGTGGACCGACCAGAGACCTGCAAGTGTGAATGAGGGAGTGAGTGTATGGACGAGTGATTGGTGGCAGGAACAGGCTGAGAACAAGGGTATCTGGAAACAGGTCCAGCATGACTATGCACTTTCCTTTTCTATGCTTTTGCTAATGATCTCTGATCATAGTTGATCCGAATTACTGGGATTACTATGTACGCTTCTGAAACACTGTTGAGAAATAATTGTACGAGTATTGCCTACTTGTCTACCATTGTTTTTGAGTTGCTCTCTTCTGTTACTGCCGACGGAAATGTGATAAATGTTGTTTTCTTTTATGTTCAACGACAAAATTCATAAATAAAACCTTTTTTTTAAAAAAAAAAAAACATTTTTGCCGTATTCCATTTTTGTTTACTGTTTGCATTATGTGTACCTACTGGTGTAGCCTCCATTTAACCCCTTACATTGTGGTCTCGATTATTATTGCACAGTACACTATTGGATGAGGCCATAGGTGTATAAGTGTGGGCATTTTTTAGTGCTGACCACCAAAAAGTTATTGCATATGTCTGTAATTGATCAACATTAGATATGTGCCTTATTTCTTGGATTACAGCAGTTTAAGTTGTCAGCCTTCCTACTGTATTTCTTTTATACCAAATCCTTTCTCTATACGGTGGGTCTCTTTTGACGTATAGGGGGTTTTGAGTGGAAACCATACCACCACCCCTTTATCTTTGTGGAAACCATACCATTACCCTTTCATGTGGAGAAAAACCTTAGTCTCCATTTGCCCTGTAGTTTTGATGACATAGAAATTTGTGTATCATTGTATGGTCCCTTGAATAACTTTGGACCTTCTTCTGTCTTTGAACCAATTTTTTCCATACTTAGTCCCCTGATGAAATGTCTATTTGGGACATAGAAACATGTTGGGACACTTGCATTATTAGGGCTAGTTTAATTAGGGTTTAGGTTCCTGACAGGGCCGCCCTATTCGGGGCGTTGTCCCCGATTTCTTCTTTAGGGTTAATTAGGTAAAGTAGGATTTAGTGGGGTTTATCTCCTCTTTTAGATCTTTGTAATTAAAAGTGAAGTTTTAATACATGATTTTTGTTTTGGTTTTTTGAAGTGAAGTCTGGCCTAGATCATCTCGAACTACAGTGGGATAATTATCAAGAGTACCAGCTTAAAACACTGTGGATCGACAAAAGGTAAAAATGGATAAGGTATCTGTTTACAGCACGTTTAGTCGGATGGACTGTAAATGCCAAATGGTGTATACAAGTATCTTGTAATACGTTTTTTTAACATTTCTTCGTACTATTTTGTAACAAGTTATTATGTAATTTCTGTTTAACAAACCAAACCATCTCTTTGGAAACCTTTGAATAAAAATGAGTTTTCAAAACAAAAAAACAAACTCCAGCATCTTACAGAATAAGGGACACAGTGCTGCAAACAGCAGGTCTGACACTAGCTTGTGCTGTCCTCAGCAAGAGAGGCATAACCTATGTGACAGGATCCCTTAAACTCAAAGGCTAATACAAGCCAAATCTACAAGGTTTAAGTCTATATGGAACGGAAAAAAACCCACTTTTATAGAAAAGATTATTTGAAAAAGTCCAGGACGAGAACAACTGTAAAATTAATGTTTTCTTTTCAATACTTCTCTTTTCTGCCTCCAACTTTCCTACTTTGAGAGACATCTTGTTTGCAGTGATCACATTCAAAACTGACCCAAGGTGAATGTCCGTAATTCTGATACGACCGATTTCTATGACATAGAGTAGATGCAATGCGACTAGTAATTGGTCATATTAGGCACACCAAGCAAGGCAGTACAAGAACAGCAGCAAATCAACTGGCACATGATGGGTGGCCTGGCAGTTATTACCGGCTACTAAACTATTTGCTGCTATTGGTGGAGGAAAGACTGCATCACGCAATTAGTAATCAGTTATTTTAAAATTTGAAAAATTTGCACATTTTTTTCAAACTTTTGCTACAAAATTGTTATATTGGCTGGGCCACAGCGATATTTGTTATGGGCCGCATATAGCTACAGACTGCAAGTTTGACATTAAAGGGGATGTATCGCTTCCTTAGTTCGGCTGATTCACACTGCTCTCAGCTTCTCAACTCTGGAGATGCAGGGGCATTTCTTCCCCTCCCAGCTGAGTGACATCATCCCCCCCTTCACTGTGCATGCTGGCTCCCGAGACTCTCCCCCCTCCCCTTTCTGCCTGAATCCACATGTCACTGTGTATTTCCCTATGCAGTCTTATTTTGTAAGAGCTGTATACATACCAGAGGCTGCATTCAATCTAGACTGAGCAACTGAACTCTTCTCCTGTTACAGCTGGAGATGTGTTACAGCTTTCTACGAACAGCACAGATCACCCTTCTATGCAGGAGAGTTAGGCACCGGGACAAAAATGTTATGTTTTCTCATTGTAGAATCTGTTGCAGTCTGTTTCTGCTGGGTGTGGAGAGAGAAAATGCTACGGCCCCTAACTCTGAGTCAGGCAGGGATCGACACAAAATGTGCTATTTACGGATTGTGTAAGCCCGTCAGTGTAATTCTGTTTTTTTCTGCCTGTATAAAGTGAAAATGTGATGATCCCTTACTCTGAGTGACAGACACAGCTCCGTGAATCGATCGAGGGCTGTACAGAATGTAAATGAACTCTCAGCTAGTGAAATGCAAGGAAGAGGGATCCGGAGGGATTCGACCAGCACTGGATATCAGTGTAAACAAAAACACAAGATAAGGAATACTGTGAATACAAGACAGCTTTGCTAATGACATCCAATTGCAAAGTTGCTTGTTTTCCCTGTCCCTTTATTCTGAAGACCATTTAATGAAATGATAAAACCCCTTTAATGATCTACTAAGTCCCTTCCATGAAAGAAGTTGCATGACCCAAAAAAGTGAATCAAATGCTGTCTTTGTACAAAGTAGGCCACTAGGGAGAGACGTGTAATGTGTCATAACTGCAGCAGGTTTTTGAGAACAACGTATTAACAAACAATAGTTAAGCATTTTTGAAACTGCAAATACATCACTGTAGGTCCCCTTCATAAAAATAAAAAATCACAGCGTTTGACAGAATCTGATTATGTATATGAAGATCTGATGGGTTTGTGTTATTCCTTTGTTCCACTGTATACTGATAAGCTGTGAAAGTGTGTATTTTTGTGACTACATAAATCATAGCAGGAGAAGACTAGCAGAAAACATTTTCTTCCTCGTTATCAAATCAAAATCATTTTCTGTATAATCAAGAGTCATCATTTTGAATGGCTTTGACCCTGGAAAATTCATCCACTTAACTGCATAGACAGCCTTTTGTTTCATAGCAGATGGACAATGTTCATTTTCTTTGTACATGAAGTTTAGAACATTTTGCTCTGGTGTCATCTTCATTGAGTAGAGCTCGGCTGAAAGTCTTGGTAAACAGATCTACTGCATTGTATGTACTGCATCACGCAGTGTGTTCCCGTGAAGGCACTTCTGCTTTACTGGCTGGCTCATAGCTAGCTACGAGCCAACCAAATCACAGAATGAGGAGGGCGTCGCTGGCGGAAGTCATCCCCTTTCATAGGAGTTGCTAAATATAGCAGAGTGAGTGCGCTATATCCAGAAACTTATTATTTCATACATTATCCATGCATGAAACCTACTGTGTGTGCCTAATGTGAGACAACAATAGCGACACACCTGGGGTCACCTTGCCGCGGTAGGTGGGCTTTTACAGTTTTGATCAAAAATGTACACTAAGAACATCAGGTTTTTTCATATGTTTCATAGTAGCAGAAATGCTTTTCCAAAAAATACTCATGTCCTCTGATTGTTTTTTAGTGCCTTAGGCTATGTTCACACGGCTGATTTTGGGACGGATTTCAGTCCGTATTGCGTGCCGTACTGCGCTCACTACGTCTGGAATCTGTCCCAGTCATTACGGTAATGTACAGTTCTCATAGAGAACTATGGATTCTGTCTCCTCTCCCCGCTTGCGAAATACGTGCACATTATCCCAGCGGGATACGCGCCGTGGATAATGAAAGTCTATGGGGCCGGCGTTCTGCCGCCCCCTCCCTCCCCCGCCCCGGCGTAATTGTGGACGAAATCCATCCCTGCAATTACGCCGTGGATAAGCCGTGTAAACCTAGCCATAGGGCTTGTTCACTCGGAGTTTACACTCCGTGTTACAAGCGCTTTAGGGATCCGTCTTGGGGTCCGCTCTGTCGGTCCCCAAGACGGATCTAACAATTAGCAGTGAGATTATCACTGCTCGCTGTGCTGTACACGCAGCAGCGTTCACATGAGAGAATGCAGCTGCGTGTTTCAATATCGCCGCTGCATGTCAATGCTTTTCAAGATGGAGCGCAGCTGCACTATTGAAACACGCAGCGGCGATCTCTCATGTGAACGCTGCTGCGTGTTCAGCACAGTGAGCAGTGACGATCTCACTGCTAATTGTTAGATCCGTCTTGGGGACCAACAGAGCGCACACCAAGGCGGAGCCTAAAAGGACTTGTAACATGGAGTGTAAACTCCGTGTGAACAAGCCCTTAGAGTGCTGCTGATGTTGTATTGTTTTTGCATAGCTTTTGACTGCCACAACAGTGTGCGCCTATACGTGTTTTGTTTTTTCAAAACGGATGTGCTGACCAGATTTTGTTTTACGCCTGGCTGTACTCCGGACTTCCATTGATTTCAATGGGAGAGTTACAACCACTTCTCCGTTCAAAACAGAGGTTTCAGGGCTCATTCTTGAAAGGTGCAGGTTCTAGAAGTGGGACCTGTACCAAGTACACATTGATGACATATCCTATTGGCATACCATCAATGTGTAAGGTTGTTTCAGGGTGTTCTGATACTCTTAAAGGGGTTGTCCATAGCTGTTAAAAAAAAAAAAATGATCCGCTGGTCAACTGGCCTTAAAAATAGAAATTAAAAAATCAACCTTCTAAAACCCACTCCATTTCTGTGCCATTGCTGCTCCCCAAAGATAACATTGTATTTTTTGTCACATGATATGCAACCACCTTTTCGGTCATGTGCCATTCATATAGGAAGTGTCCGTCATTGGTTACTTGGGTTTAGCTTTTTTGGAGTGGTATAAACAACAAGAGAATATTATTAGAGCCAACAGCCCAATAAAGGGATATGAACAGTCTTTTCCAAACAGGAGTAATCTCTACACCAATTGCTGCATGGTCTGTTTGCCATCAGTTATTCTTCTTTTTGTTGTTTTAAACTGTCACTAAAATCTTTCTTTTCTAAAATCACATTTACCTTCCATTCTTTTCATTTTTCACTTTCTCAATCCGTTACTACTTGGTAACATGCTTCACTTTCTCTGTGGTTTTTTCTTTTCCTATCTTTGGCGTCTTAATATCCCCAGTGTGCCTACTATCCCCAAAGAAGAATACTTACCGTATATCCTAGTGTGTGTGGAGGCTCCAGTAACCCTCTCTACCCTTCTAGTTTAGCTTAACCTTATGTGTGCCTATTGTGTGTCCCCCAGTTTGAAATCTGGTACCTAACACCTCCCAATGGTCCTATCATCCCCCCTCCCACACCCAGGTTCCCATCGAAGCCTGATACGTAAACTCATAATGTTCCTAAATACGCCACAACCAAATATCACCACAGAACTCCTAAGAGCTGACAATTTACTGAAAAAGTACAAGAAAATATTAAAGATACTCTCACAATATAGGACCTGCTTTCTTTCCAGAAACAGTGTCACACTTGTCCACTGGTCTGTGTCTGGTATTGCAGCTCAGCAACATCTATGGTGCTAAGCTTCAATAGTAGACACAACCCATGGACAAAAGTAATAGCATTCCTGGATTAAAAGCAGAACCTTTTGTCTTTATCTCAGACCAGGCCTTTAAATATTGAGCCTAAAAAAATGAATCCATTGCTTTATGACCTATCACCAGTCATATACACATTATATTATTTTCCATAATCTACCATGTTTATAACTGCTAATAAACAGAGGTGAATTTAGACTAGGTTTACATCTACATCAGAGGTTCAGTCTAGAGCTTCAACCACAGATTCTGTCAAAAATTACAGAATAAATTGCACAGTATGCTGCTCTATTTTTTCCATTAAGATGACAGTCACCATTACAGAAACCTGACAGACCTCATTATAGTTATTGGGGTCCGCCATGTAAAGAATCCGTCTCAACCTTTGTGATCGAGGCTCTGAGCAGGACCTCTGACATGGATGTAAACCTGAATTTAATTGTAAAATTTTTCAATATATTTGTAAGTAGCATCAGAAGGTCTTACTTGATTAACTGCACTGACGCATATACAATGGAAGCAAACATAGCAACAGCTACAGGTTTCAGATTTTATGTGGGACCATTCAGGTGCAGGAATGGCAATACTTGGAGAAGCAGCCAAATAGCCATAGAGGAAAAGCAATTGAGCATTCTAGGCTACACAAAATTTGAGTTTTACACAAATCTTAAGCCAGTAAATGCATTGGAAATGACAGAGGAAAACAGGATGCCTGAAAATTTGGAATAGAAACATCTTCTTATTATGTCATTGCTTTCTAGTTAGACTATGTCTCCACGGCATAGAAAAAAAAAACGTATTTTCGGTGGTTTTAGGATTCTAAAACTGATGAGAATACGATAGTTCAGCCAGCCCATAGACTTTAATAGAAAACACGACTTGTAGTCTCCACAGCTCGTCTTGTGTCTGCTCATTTCTGGCATCGGCGTATTATACAACATGCTGTATAATACGCCGGCATTTTGAGTTTTGCCGTCGAGAACCGACCACGTTTTTTGTGCAAAAAGTGACACAAAACATGGTCGTGCATTGGACAAAAACCTGTCAACTTTCAGACAGTTTTTGTCCAATGCCGTGTAATCATAGCCCTAGATCTATAGTTATATCTGTGGTTTCTCTTATTTCAGCACTTTGGAGGATGAGAATTCCTGCTTTAGTATACATTCAAACTATGCATCTGGCTTAACTGAAGAGGAGCAAGCTATCAGGTAATCTTGATAATTCACCCTAACTTGTATGTGTCATATCTAATGTTTAGAATAAAATTAGATTATACATTAGTTTAAATTCAATGAAAAATAGACCTAATATCATTGCAACAAGGCAATCAAGAAAAATCATTTTAATTAATCTGTTGTTAAAGCTTACTACACGATACCAGAAATGTTGTGGCCTTTAACAAATAAAGCTGTAGATCAGAAATATGTGCAATATCCTTTCCCCAGGATTATGTAGTCTGGGCAAGGGCATAGCTATAGGGGGTGCAGAGGCAGAAGTCACTAATAGGCCCTGCAGTCTGAGGGGGCTCAAAAGCCCTTCTGCCTCATAAGGAGATACCAGCATTGTAAGTGGCACATGGCAGCTGGGGGCCCATTTCACTTTTTGCACCAGGGCCCCAGAACTTCAAGTTAGGCCTCCGAGACTGGGCAATATTTGCCACTAGGTACCCGGAGATGGGTACTTAAAATGGGTACTTAGGTCGGCAATGTAAAGGGGTGGCACTTAATTTTGTTTTAGAACTGCTGCTTGTAGCTGCATTTTAAAAAACTAAGATGGAATGATAGCATTGTTCAGGTAGGACTAAAAGTGAGAAGGAAGTGGGTAATGTGTTAGCTCCTGATGTCACAAGGTCATGTGATGCTCAGACAGTAGGTGAGGAAGTAGGTTAGGAAACTACTAAGTTTTGAGAAGCTGTGGGGCTTTAAGTGGTCTCTTTGTGGTCTCTTATGTGTATTTTTTTAGGGATAAGGTTCTAGAGTAGAGATGAGTGATTTAATTGACAAAAGTTGAAATCAGCACAATTATCATGTTAATCTAGGTTTCACGATGATCCGATTATTTTCCTTAAAATCGGATAAATAATTGTCATCGCAGATTAAAATCGCACCATTTTCGGTGCTTCCTGTAATCTTGGCGGCCAGCCAATCAGCGCAGAGCACAGAGGGGGGTGAAGAACGTCACCAGTGGGGTGTGTAGGGATCTCATTGGCTGCTAAAATCATATGACCTCGTTTTATCTATGTCACTGCACTTCCTGCTCAGCATCATTCTCTTGTACTCTGTGAACAGGACACATTGCTGTCTCTCTGGAAAGCTTTTTTCAAAGCTAGGAGAGACTGATTCCCAGCATTTTTACAACAGAAAAGGATCCTTGATAGAATAGTTAGTTAGCTTAGGGTAAAGCAAGATTAGGCAATTCTAGTTAGTATTAGTTAGAGATTTTGAAACAGCGCCAGTGATCTGTATAGCTGCAGGGCAATAGGTGCTCGGGGGGAAGGGAGGAAGATCCTGCAGCACATATATTTCTCCTCTGAAATCATTGTGAAATAGCACTGTATTTTATTTCTGTTGCCAGCAGCCACCACAACTGAGTTCACAGTGTCCCTTTGTTGTTGGGTGCAGTTCTATTGCCATCCGTGCTTGTCAGTTTTGCGCAAATAGCTTACTTGTCAGATAACTTGTTGAAAAATATTTTATTTTTACTCTTGTTTGTTCTCAGTGGGGGGAAAACACCACATTTAAGCCATATAATGATGAAAAAAGTTCTATTGTTATCCGTGCTTGTCAGTTTTGCACAAATAGCACACTTGTCAGATAATTTGGTGAAAAATCTTTTTTTTACTGTTGCTTGTTCTCAGTGGTGGGGAAAACCCCCATTTAAGCCATATAACGTAGAAAAAAGTTCCATTGCTATCCGTGCATGTCAGTTTTGCGCAAATAGCACACTTGTCAGATAATTTGGTGAAAAATATTCTATTTTACTCTTGCTTGTTCTCAGTGGGGGGAACACCACATTTAAGCCATATAGCATAGAAAAAAAGTTCTATTGCTATCCATGCTTGTCAGTTTCGAGCAAATAGTGCACTTGTCAGATAATTTGGTGAAAAATATCAATTGCTAGTCCTACTGGACAGTTGTAAATCTCAGGGACTGAAGGAAGAACACTGTTGATTTGGTGTTATGGTTCTTCCACAAGACTGCATTTCACAGATATTCGATAGAAACAATTCTGTTTCTAATCCTAGTTGGCAGTTGGAAATTAGAGGGATTTCAGAACACCTGTGATTTGCTGTCTTTGCAGTACAGTTTTTCAATAAGAGACTGTGAAAAAATCTTCCATACCTTGTAAATTTTTATCTTTCTGAACATGGAGCGAACGACAGGTGGTACGTGAGCAAAGAGGGGTGTAGGACATGGAGCTAGAGGTACGAGAGAAGGTGCTACTTCCAGTGCTGCGGACAACACGCAAGCCAGCGCATCGACAGTTGCAGGACCATCAGGCCTATCATCGCTCGGTCGGTTACCTGTGAATCTCAGTAATGAACAGCGTCGCCAATCTGTTCTTCAGTGGTTAACACAACCTGCATCCAGCAGTTTTACCTCCTCGTCCTTCCAGTCACAGCCACAAATGTCGTCATCATCATCGTCAGCATCCGTCCAACCTAAAGCAATGGCAGCCCAAATGTCAACTCATGTACACACCACTGTGGATAATCCATGTTCTGAAGATCTCTTTGATGACACAATTCGGTGGGGGTAAGAGGGCGTTTCAAAAGATCAAGAGGCCAAAGAGGATGATTTTGTCTGCTCTGATTCCCAATCGCTGATGCCATCAGAGGAGGAGAAGAAGGAAGCTGGTCAGACGGCATAAATCCCGAGCGGTCGGCAACGCCTTGCAGTACCTGTGGCTTGTAGCCCGCAGCTCCAGGATTTAGAATGTCAGGACGAGGAAGTCACCTGTGATGATGATGACAGTGGAGATCCAACGTAGTCTTTTCAGCAGAATATGCTTGTGAGCGCCTTATCAGTGGACGAGGAGGAAAATGATGGGGTAGTGTTAGTATGGGAGAGAGTGGTCGCACCAGTCCGCTGAGATTATTCCGCCAGCCATGATCAGTGGTGGCAGTATAAACACCGCTACTAGCTTATCGATGTCGAAAAGGTCCAGGACCTCTGAAGCCTGGGCCTTTTTCGACCAAGCCTCAAATTCGCCAACCAACGTCATATGCCGGATTTGCCATCATCGCATCAGTAAAGGGAAGAATCAAAAGTATTTAACCACCACCAACATGAATAGTCACATGCCGCGATAGCATGAATTGACATGGAGGAAAAAAGGCCACACAGGTCCAACCACTGTAACACACCCTCTGTCTTTGCCTCCTCCTCCTCCGCCACTTCCAAAACCAAGCGTTCTTCTGCTGCCCATGTCCTGCAGCAGTATGAGCAAGGATCAGCCCCAGTGCCACACATCGTCGCCCGAGTACCACCACAACCACCAGAGACACAGCCTAGCCCTTCTCCTTCCACCAGTTTGACCTGAACGCCGTACAGCGGCCAGTCTAGCAGCCAGCCTTCTGTTTACCAGGTGTGGGAGCAGAAGAAATACTTTGACCCCAACCATCCCAAAGCCAAAAGCCTGAATGTCAGCATTGCCAAGCTTTTGGCCTTGGAAATGTTGCCTTTCCGTCTGCTGGACACAGATGGGTTCTGCCACGTCATGGCCCTTGCCTGCCCCCAGTACCAGATGCTAAGCAGTCATTTCTTTGCCCAAAAAGCCGTCCTTGCCCTGGCCAGCCATGTGTCAGGTAAAATCTCCAGTGCGTTGGCTGCATCTGTGTACATCAAAGTCCATCTGACCATCGACACATGGACTAGTATGCATGGTCAAGGCTGCTATATCTCTGTGACAGCTCACTGGGTGAGTTGGGTGGATGTCTCTGGTGATGATGGTGGCTCTCAGGCTCGGCGCACACTCTTCAAAACCACAGGGATGGTGGAGGGGTCTGTCCTCCAAGGTCCACAGGTAGCATTATGTGCCAAGAGAAACCAGGCTGTGTTGAAATTAATGTGTCTTGGAGACCTTCAACACAAAGGTCAAGAGCTGTGGATGGCTCTGCCCAATGAGACCGAGCGATGGCTGCATGACAAGAACCTGGTTCCAGGCAAGGTGGTGTGTGACAATGGGCGAAATCTCCTTGTTGCCCTTAAGATCGGTAGGCTTGCAGCACATCCCTTGCCTGGCACACATCATGAACCTCGACATCCAGAAATTTCTAATGTGCTACCCGGGTCTTGACTGCCTGAAAAAGGCTCGAGGTCTGAGCTCACACTTGCAGCATTCGCACCCTGCTTCGTCCCGGCTGGCTGCGTTACAGCGTCATCTTGGCCTCCCCGTCAACCGTCTCATTGTTGACGTGGCAACACGCTGGAATTCCACCCTCCACATGCTCCAGCGATTGTGGCAGCAGCGTAATGCCATTACGCAGTAGGAAGTGGCGCATGGCCTGACAAGCAGTGATGCGGACTTCGGGGTGTTGAGCCATCGAGAGTGGAGGCAGGTGAAAGACCTCTGCACCATCTTTTCGAGTTTTGAAGAAGCCACCAAAATGGTCAGTGTGGATAATGCCCTGGTCAGCATGACCATTGTGGTGATCTTAGTTCTGGAACAAGTGTTGGACACTCTGAAACAGCAGGTCCCAGCAGTGACGGAGGAGGAGGAGGACACAGATGCGGACACAGAGCCTTACTCACCATCGGATCTAGAAGGCCCGACAGTTTCCCAACTTTATAGGTCTTTGTTAGGTGGTGGTTCGGGGTCCAGGGCTGGTGCAGGGCGGCGCTTGAGCTCTCGGGGTAGAGAGTCTGAGGCAAGTCAGGGCTGTGTTGATGCTGAGGAGGAGGAAGCGGTGGAGGAGGATGAGGCATGGCTGGACACCGACGTTACCGATGTCCCTGCCTTGGAAAAAGTTTGGTACTGATTTGAGGCGGAGGAGGAAGACAAGGAAGGTCAGTATACTAGTGCCCCTCGACCCCGAAGCTTGGGAAATCATGGCTGCATCTCTCACATGAGTGCCTTGATGCTCCATTTCCTCCAAAATGATCCACACATCAAAGCCATTAAAATGAACAGCAGTTACTGTGTGGCCACCCTCCTTGATCCATGTTACAAACCCAAACTCAGCACTTTCCTTCCACCCATCCAAATTGAGAGTAGAATGCAGGAATTTGAGACCGTGCTCATTGATCAACTGGAGACATCTGTTGGGTCTGCTTCACGTTCTTCTAATGTCACGGTGGAACAACGTCAGCAATGTGACAGCAGTAGAGTGGCAAGTAGCCATAGCAGCAGCAGGCATTGTGGCAGAAGGCTAATGGGTGACCTCTGGCAATCCTTATTTACCACCTCACCAACGACTGTAATAAAGGACACAAATACGACACACATAGACCGCCTTAAGATCATGGTCCACGACTATCTGCATCTCAACACCGATGTTTTTGGACATGTTCCGGACCCAATCAACTTCTGGGTATCCAAAATGGATGAATGGCCCGAGCTTGCTCGTCATGCCATAGAGGTGTTGTCCTGCCCAGCAGCCAGTGTCATATCTGAGCGGACCTTCAGCACAGCTGGAGGAGTCATTACAGACAAACGCATCCGGCTTTCCACTGAGAATGTGGATTGCTTTACTTTTGTGTAAAGATAAGATAAATCAGTTGTGGGTCTCTGATGATGTTGTTGACCCAGTTGCCAAGGTCACTGATTAGTAGCCAGTCTACTTCACATTCCTCTACAAAAAGTAATGGTCCTCTTGAAAAAAAAAAATTTAAATGCTCATTTTTTACTGGTCATTTTGCTGGTTTGGCAGTTAGGAAACTGTAAAAGGCACTGATTGTACAGGTTTTGTTGAAAAAACCTTATCCCAATTACTAATTTCTTCATGAAAATTTTAAGCACTTACATAGTTACATAGTTACATAGTTTGTAAGGCCGAAAAAAAGACAAGACGTCCATCCAGTTCAGCCTATTGTGCTAAAGTGTAGATCCAGAGGAAGGCAAAAAAAAAAAAACATGAGGTAGAAGCCAATTGTAGGGAAAAAATTCCTTCTTGACTCCAATCTGGCAATCGGAATAATCCCTAGATCAACAACCCTACTCCAGAATCCTAGTCATTATAACTTGTTATATTATTACGCTCCAGAAATGCATCTAAACCCTTTTTGAACTCTGTTATTGAATTCACCATGACAATCTCCTCTGGCAGAGAGTTCCACAGTTTCACTGCTCTTACAGTAAAGACTCTCCTTCTATGTTATGTATGTAGAAACTTTGTTTCCTCAAGACGTAGTGGATGCCCCCTTGTTCTTAATGCAGTCCTGGGTATAAATAAATCTTGAGAAAGATCTCTATATTGACCTTTAATATATTTAAACATTTATTATGTCTCCCCGAAGCTGTCTTTTCTCTAAATTAAATAACCCTAATCTTGCTAATCTTTCATGGTATTGCAGTCCACCCAGTCCTTTTATCATTCTTGTTGCCCGCCTTTGTACCTGTTCAAGCACTACAATGTCTTTCCTGTGCACGGGTGCCCAAAACTGTATACAATATTCCATGTGTGGTCTAACCAGTGACTTATATAATAGGAGAATAATATTCTCATCATGTGCATCTATGCCCCTTTTAATACACCCCATAATGCTATTTGCCTTCTCATCTGCTGCCTGACACTGGCTGCTACAATTAAGTTTACTGTCCATCATGTAAATAATTTAATGGATTTTTCTCCCCATGTGCAGAAACTTGCATTTATCTGTGTTAAACCTCATCTGCCATTTCTCCGCCCAGGCCTCCAACTTATCTAGATCCCTTTGTAATAACACATTATCCTCTACTGGCAATGGTTTTGAGGTCATGGTGCTGTAAAAAACAGCTATAATCCAGGTCCTTTGGCAAAAAATGTGGTTTCTAACTGGCATTTCTTCAACATAATTTTTAACAATGTCCGAGAGGGCATTTTTATAATTTTTCGGGTCAGGGATCAACAGCTATAATCCAGTCCTTCGGCAAGAAATGTGGTTTCTAACAGGTATTTCTTCTTCATAATTTTTAACAGTGTCCGAGAGGTCATTTTTCTAATTTTTGGGGTCAGAGTGCTTTAGAAAAACAGCTATAATCCAGGTCCTTTGGCAAAAAAATGTGGTTCCTAACTGGTATTTCTTCAACATAATTTTTAACAGTGTCCGAGAGGGCATTTTTATAATTTATGGGGTCATGGGGCTGTAAAAACAACTATAATCCAGGTCCTTTGGCAAAAAATTTGGTTTCTAACTGGCTTTTCTTCAACATAATTTTTAACAGTGTCCGAGAGGGCATTTTTATAATTTTTGGGGTCAGGGACAAACAACTATAATCCAGGTAATTTGGCAAAACATGTGGTTTCTAACTGGCATTTCTTCTTCACAATTTTGAACAGTGGCCAAGAGGTAATTTTTCTAATTTTTGGGGTCAGGGTGCTTTAAAAAAAACAGCTATAATCACGGTCCTATTCCCAAAACTGTTTTTAAAAGACTCTTTTATTCTGGCTAATTTTATTGAGTGTTGAAAAGGTCATTTTTGCTGGTTTTGTGGTCAAGCAGCTGGAAAAGACTGCGATATTCAAGGTTCTATTCAAATAAAACTTGTTTCAAATGCTCATTTCTTGCTGTTAATTTTATTCTCTGTGTCCATAAGGGCATTTCTGCTGGTTTTGGCGTCAGGCTATTGTGAAAGGGGTGCCAGGGGTGCAAATAGGACAGTGGCCCTCAGCCTATGTCAATATACATGCGCACCTACAAGAAGGGTGACATTGTGCACATTAAGGGTATGGGCACCATAGAAAAAGGCATGCCACCTAATATGCTATCATTCATGGCAATACTGCCAGGATCTCCAATGTGAAACAGCATGCTATTGGTATAATTGTGAACAAGCAGATACCTGGTACAACCCTTGTGTAAATTCGCCCCCCCACCCCCTCCCCCCTCAAGAACAGAGACAAATTCCTCCAGCACGTTGAAAGCCAAGAAAAAGGGCACCTAGGTGGAACAGGAGTGTCAACCACCAGCGTTTCCAAGTGAAGCTCAGTTGGTCCGCACTCACACGTAGGGGCAAGCGCTCTCGTAGAGGCAGAAATTTCTTAAGCGCTACCCAGGTCTTGACTGTCTTTTGAGGAAGGATTGAGGTCTTAGCTCACACTTCCGCCATGCACACTCTGCTTCTGTTTTCGTTGCTGCATCATAAGGGCATTTTTGCCGTGTTGATAGAGATGAAGACTTGGCTCTCCCAGACCCACCTAAGTCGGCCCTCCCAGTGATCCTCCAGAAATAGATGACTGCGGAGCCCGGTTCTCACCCCCCCACTCTAATGGGGGCCCTGCCACGAACCTTTGTGCCCCCCGGGGGATATTCTTGCTGCCACCACATAATGAAAAAGTTTTTGGCCCCGGGTGAAAAAAAGTAAAGGGGGTCCCCTGCCAGTTTACCATGTTCCATTATCAATACCGGAGTCTTGTTTTGTGTCAAAGTGGCCCTGTAGCAGCTGCTACCGCTATACCTGCTGTGGCTACGCCGTCCACATCTTTTCAGTTAGCCATTGAACGGTATTAATTATTTTAGCATATGAATTTTTTTCTGTGACTCTTATAGCCTATTGTCTTGTCAAAGTTGTAGCACGTATCCAGTTTACTGTTGTGGATTTGATTCCAGCTTCTCCCACCTTTTTGGGGGTGAAAAAAATGGGCGGGGGCGTCAGAGCAGACAAAATCACCTCTTTGGGCCCTTGGTTTTGGAAATGCCTTCTGACTATTTTGAGCGTTTTTTTATCGACAAAGTTGAAATCGGAAAGGGTTTTTTATGGTGATAAATTTTCCAGATCAGCGAAAATTAAGGGGTTAAAATTGTGCATCATCTATTAAGATCGCGCCTTTTTCGGCGTTTCCCTGAATTTGGCGGCCACAAATCGTTAAAGGGAATAGAGGGGGGGAGATTGTGTGCGACGTCATGCTGGGATGTGTATTTTTGCGATGGCGGGAAAAAACACATGACCTCGTTTACATAGAACACGTTTTTCCCGTTTTACTCAGTGTCTTCACTTTTCATAGGGATAGGCCTGCCTCTGCCTGTGGGAAAAGCTCACGAAATGAGTCTATTTCGCACAGAGAAACCCCACTAAATTTCTGTGATCCTTCCAATTTTTTAGGGTTTGAGATTTGAAGATTTTATGTATTAGCTGAGAATTTTTTTAAACAACATCTACGTGTTAAATTCACGGCGGTGGGGGGCGGGGGGGGGGGGGGCAGGACGAACACAGACAACCTATTTTAAAGAACACTGGGTAAAGTTCACCCAAAACTTAGGAGACATTGTAGTGGAATACTTTATTATTAACAATTTTTCTATTGAAATATTTCCTGGATTTTGGGAGCCCAACTTATTTGGGTACAATCATTTTAGAACTGCAGGGCTCTTTGTTAGCTGCAAAACTCCCCTTTTATTACAGTTACATTCAGATAGGGGTTTATTTTCAATTTTACCCTTACACCCGGACTGTTGAATATCCCCCCTTGCAGTTAAATTTCAATACAGCAATCTTTTAGTCAGCACAGGTTGTTTGTTGCCAAAAATACCGTGAAATCGTACGAAAACATCACAGTTACGTTTTTTTTGACTTTTGCGCACCCAGCATTGTTCTTTGGGACGCAGCTTTCTACGTAAATCTTAAAACAGCAATTCTATATTCACCACAGGTGAATTGAAAGGTGCAAAAAATACCGTTTTTTATATCAAAAAATAACAGTTACGTGTTTTTTGACTTTTGCACACCCAGCATTGTTCATTGACGCGCATCTACGTAAACTTAAAACAGCAATTCTATAATTCACCACAGGTGAATTGAAAGGTGCAAAAAAATACCGTTTATTATATCAAAACATAACAGTTACGTGTTTTTGACTTTTGCACACCCAGCATTGTTCATTGACGCAGCATCAAACGTTAAATCTGAAGACAGCAATTCTATATTCACCAGAGGTGTATTGAATGGTGCAAACAAAAGCGTTTATTATACAAAAACATAACAGTTACTTGTTTTTTGACTTTTGCGCACCCAGCATTGTTCATTGACGCAGCATCTACGTAAATCTTAAAACAGCAATTCTATATTCACCACAGGTGAATTTGAAAGGTGCAAAAAATACCGTTTTTATACCAAAGCATAACATTTTACGTGTTTTTTTACTTTTGGGGCACCCAGGCATTGTTCATTGACGCAGCATCTACGTAAATCTTAAAACAGCAATTCTATATTCACCACAGGTGAATTGAAAGGTGCAAAAAATATCGTTTATTATACCAAAACATAACAGTTACGTGTTTTTTTGACTTTTGCACACCCAGCATTGTTCATTAACGCAGCATCTACGTAAATCTTAAAACAGCAATTCTATATTCACCACAGGTGAATTGAAAGGTGCAAAAAATACCGTTTATTATACCAAAACATAACAGATACGTGTTTTTTTGGACTTTTGCCCAGTCCAGATTTGTTGATAGACACCTTGCAGTTAAATTTAAAATCCAGCAATTTTGTTTTGATTAGAGGGTTTTTAGAATAGCTGTGATTTGCCGTCTTTTAAAAAAGAGATTTTCCCAAAAACTATTCCATCCCCTTCTCAAATTTTTATATTCTGAACATGGAGCGAAATGCAGGTGGTAAGCGAGCAAAGAGGGGGGTAGCACATGGAGGTAGAGGTACGGGGAGAAGGTGCTCCTTCCAGTGCTGGCGACAACACGCATGCCAGCGGATAGTCAGTTTGCAGGACCGTCAGGCCTGTCATCGCTGGGTCGGCCCTGTGAATCTAAGTAACGAACATCGTCGCCAATCTGTCCTTCAGTGGTTAATGCAACCTGCATCTAGCAGTCTTACCTCCTCGTCCTCGCAGTCCGGTCACAAATGTCGTCTTTCAGCATCATCAGCATCCGTCCAACATGAAGCAGCCCAAATGTCAACTCGTGTACCCACCACTTTTGGATAATCCATTGTCTGAAGACGTCTTTGATGACAAAATACGGTTGGGGTCAGAAGGCATGTTAAAGATCAAGAGGATGATTTAGTCTGCTCTGACGCCCAGTTACTGATGCCATCAGAGGAGGTGAAGGAAGCCGGTCAATCGGGAAAAAATCCGGGCGGTCGGCAACGCCTTGCAGTGGCCCCTTGCTTGTAGCTCGCAGCTTCTGGATGCCGAAAGTCAGGACGACCAAGTCACCTGTGTTGATGATGATGATCATGACGACATTGCGGATCCATCCTGGTCTTTTCCGCAGAATTTGCTTGCGAGCGCTTCATCAGTGGACGAGGAGGAAGATGATGGGGTAGTGTCAATACGGGTTCCGCCACAAAAAGGGAGGGGGGCGTCGCAGAAGTCCGCTGATATGATTCCGCCAGCCACGGTCAGCGGAAACCCCGCTCCTCGCTTATCGCCGTCAAAAAGGTCCAGAACCTCTCAAGCCTGGGCTTTCTTTGAGCAAGCCTTTGATTCACCCAGCGATGTCATATGCCGCCTTTGCCATAAACGCATAAGTAGAGGCAAGAACCTTAAGTGGTTAACCACACCAACATGTTAGTCACATGCAGCGAAGCATGAGTTGAAATGGAGGGAACACTTGGCCAAAAAAGGCCAGACCGACGCCGGGCCTCCAACAACTGTCACACCCTCTGTCTCCGCCTCCTCCTCCTACGCCCCCAACAAGAGTGCCTCAGCTGCCCATGTCTCTCAGAGTCATGATCAGGGATAGCCTCCGCTTCAGCCTCCATGTCGCCCGAGTAACCACCAGCACCACCCGAGACCCATCCTACCCCTTTTTCCTTCTCCCAGTTTGACAAACCCGGCACGCTGTACAGGGGCCCAAGTCTAGCACAGCCTTCTGCCCTTCCCGTTTGGGAGCAGAAAGAAACATTTTAACCCAAAAACCATCCCAAACCCAAAAGGGCCTTTTGTCACTTTACCCGGACGTAGAGGGGGAAAGGCCACTGGACCACCGAAAAGCGAGGGGGTAAGCCAGGGCCAGGGAACGGAAATTCAAAGTGGGGCCCCGGTTTTCCCCAAAGGAGCCCGCCGCAAAGGGGGATGGACTTGCTGCGGGGAGTCTCCGGTCGTTACCCCAAAGGTAAATTGCTTGCGGGGGCAGCCAAAGGTATAGCTTTGGTCCCAGAATCGTCGGCGGGCTCGTAGTGGGGGAACAGGCAAAAGGGGTCAGGGAAGGGGGCCACAGGTTCGTGGTCGTGGACGGGGAAGTAGGTCAGGACAGGCGGCAAGGAGTGTGGTGGGGTTTTGTGGAAATTTGGGAAAACTGCTATTTTAAGTTGAAAATTTAAAGGGCCCTCCATTTTCATTACCCAGTGCCGCCATTTTAGAAAAAAGCTGTTTCACAAAAAATCATTTTTGACAGCTGACCTTCAGTAAAAAAAAAAGGGTTTTTTAGCTGGGAAACATCAGTTTTTGATTTGGGAAGGCATTGTATTTGTAAAACCCACGTTTGAGGGCCCAAAATTTGACAAAAAATGTTTTTTCTCAAATACTTTACTAGGTGAAATGTTTTTTCGGTTTAATGATTTATACCTTGTTAAAACGTCAGCATATTGTAAGGACCCTGATTAATAGTAAGGGCAAGGCACCCCTTATAAACCCCTTTTGGGTTGGGGATCATAATGAAGCTTTTTCATGATTGGATTGTTATGTAACCCCCTATTTTTTAATGAAACAGCCTAAAGCTTTAAAAAGGGTGCTGTGTTTTTTAAAATAAAATTATTCTGATAAAACCTTGTTTTGAACCCAAACCCGCTTTTGTCATTTGTTCGGGGAAAGGATGAGCGGGCCCCAAAAGCCTTTGGGGGATAGATTCTACAACTTTTTTGGTGTTTCTCCCCGGTTTTCAAATCCCCAAAGGGGCGGGGACGGGAAAACAGGCAAATTGGAAGCAGGCTTGACGGGGAGAACACGGTTATTCGGGCCCAAAAGTGGTGAGTTTACTCCCCTTTAAAAATCGGCTTCTCTCTGGGAAGCTTATTCTGGCCTGTTTCCAAGTCAAGGTACTTTGTTGATAGTGATAGTTGTTAATTAAAAATATGGGTATACTGTTTTCACTCTTCCATGTTTTCGAAAGTTTTTAAACCGGTTATAGGGTTAAAAGATTTATATAGAGATATAGGGGGTTATAGTAATTTAGTGTGTTTTTGCTTGTTGTTTTTAAAAGTTTTGTTTTTTCGGGGAAATTGGTGTTTTTTAATAGTAGAATTCCCAAAATTTGGCATGTTTTCCCTCCCCTCTCTGTTTTTTTGCTTGGGTGCCCCCTGCCATCTTGTGGTGAGAAATATTTTTGTTTTAAATTTAATTGATTGTTTTTTGCATTTTTGTGGACTATTTTGATTGGTTTTACTCTTTTTTGGTTGCATATTATATTGTTTCTGATTCGGGGAATACTATTTAGCTGTAAGTAAAAAGTTTATCAAAACAAGAAGTATCCCGGGTAAAAGAAAAGAATTAAGTTAGTAGAATAGTTTTTTTATTTTTTTTTGTTTTGTATGGTGTATTTTGAGCCCAAAAGGGGAAATTACACAATTTCCAAAAGTTGTAAAATTTAAGGATAGTAAAAAAGGGTTTCACTGAAGCACAGGGTGTTTGGAGTAAAGGAAAGGGGAAAATTTTTTGTATACAAAAAACCACTGGTTGATCTGACGAGATCCATATTTTTCCCCCAGAAAAAAGGAGGCTTTGAGAAAAAATTTATAAGGGGTTTACCCACTTGCAAAAAAGAAAAGTTTTTTCCCCTGCAAGTTCCCAAAGGAAAAGGGGAAAATCAATAGTTTTGTATAAAATTCAAACCCAAAATTGACTCATATGTTAAAAACATAGGGAGAAAAATGTACACCTTATTGGAAAAATTGGAAGTTGTGTATGCCGGAATTCCCTGATAAAGGGAAGGGGAACTTGGGGTTTTATTATATGATATAATTCTTGTTGTAAGAATAAAAAGAAAAAAGAGATGTTTTTATAATTGGTTAAGTGGGGCCCCAAAAGGCACAACAGAAAGCTTCAGAAAAATCCTTAGAAACACTATTTTAAACACCAAAAAGTCCCTGCAAAAAATTCCCCCTAGAAAATTTAACAGTTTAAAACCCAAAACAGTTAATGTGCAAAAAACTGAAAAGTTTGAGGGGAACCTTATTTGGTTTTGGGGCATAGTATACCCCAGTCGATAAAAAGGGTTTTTTACTGTGGGATTTTCCCAAGGCAGACAAAAGCATCACGATACGACCCCAGTCTTAAAAAGATGGAGATTTCCCATACGGGACCCCAAAACATCAGATAGTGTTCACTTGGGTCTCAGCTATTTTACCCATCTCTGCCTTTTAGTTTATCACCGGGTTTTTGTTTAATTTGCCCCCACTCCGGGGAATTCCTGGGAGTGGAAAAAAGAGGGGGTCATGGAACATTAAAAAAAAAAACACTACATTAGGAGTTTTCTCACTCACGGGCACATTCACCCCCTGCCACATAAAAGTATACTAAAAATTTGCTTTTTAACATCCCCCAAAGTTTGGGTTATACATGCCCTAAAGCCCTTTTAAAAGGGGAAAAGGGGGATACACTCAAATTGCCCCTTTAAAAACTCTTAGAAGGGGCGGGACACGTAGTGGGTTTAAAAAAGGAGGGAAAAATAAAGTTGAATCCATACAGAAAAAATTTCACACCCCAAAAGGAGAGGAATGGACCTTTGGGGGAAACCCATTTTACGCCAAGGGGGATTTTTTTGGGCCCCTAGCGAAGCAAGTAGGAGTTTTATAAAAAGAACCCAAAAAGAAGTTTGGGGAAATTTTAATCCAAAGATGTTTGTGACTCTTGCATGTTTGGGGATGTTATGCAATTGTTGCCATTTATATTTACACTGCAGAGAAATAAAAAACCTTTTCTTAAAAAACATGCTTTATGGGGAGGAGCCACCCAATCTTAATGCAGCCCTAGATAGGGGAAATTTATTTTTTAAAAAAAATTTTCCCTTTGATGAAATTTAAAAAAGGAGGCAAAAGGGAAACCCCATTTTTTTTGTTTATTCAGCAAGAGGCCAAGGAATCTGTTAGGGAATACCACCACAGGTTTTGGAAAAAAATTTTTTAAAAGAAAAACAGTGGTGATCGTTTTTTAAATGAAATTTTTTTGCTATGAGACCTTTACTTACTAAAACATTTTTTAAGGGATTGCTTAAACATTTTTAAAACCCAAAGGTTAACCATTAAAATTTCCCAATTGGAAGTCACTAAGCATGGGAGATATTCTCACCCAATCTTTACGCCCCATAATTTTAAAACTTAGAACAGGCAAAACTAAAAAAAGAGGGAAATTGATGCAGTTAAAAATTTAAAATGAAAAGGGAAAGAATCGATTGAAAAAAACCCGAGAAAGGAGATATTTTTAAAAATCCCGGGGGTAGGGTAAGTTTTTAAATATTCTTTTGCCCCCAGGCCCAAAATCCTACTTCTTTCCTTTAAAAGGTTCCAGGGGGCTCACGTTGTTTAAATTTTTTTCAAAAGTTGGGATTTTTCCCCAGAGACTCCCAGCACCCCCTAAAAAGGAACCCCAAAGCCGCCCTACCCCAGGGGGAAAAATTTTTCCTGATTTAAAATTTGGGAAGCTAAAAAACCCCCAAAAGGGGAAACCAGTGGTTTTTGAGCATTTTTTTTCACACCTTTTAAACCTCTGTTTTTTTTGCCCCAGGACCCTTTTTTGTTACTTTTTGAGGTGGGGGGGAAAAGGGGGGGGAACAATTTCCCTTTTCCTGATCGCCCACCAGGCCCCTGGATTTATCCAATTTTAAAACAATGTTTTTTTCTTCCAGCCCCCGGGAAAAGTGTATCGGCCATTTGGGGGAAGGGTGGTAAATCTAAACAATACCCAAATATAAACAAAGCATTTTCGTCCAAAGCCCCTTCATTTCAGAACTTTCTTTCAAAAAATGTCCGCAGACACACCGCTCGGGTTTACCGGGAAAGGGGACCTTCTCTGTAAGTTGGATGTACAATCTTTTGAAACCCCTGATGGTATTCACATGCAAGTTCCCATTGAGAATACGAGGCGCGGGTTTTAAACCGGGTGTATGCTGGGAAAGGGGTTTAATTTACAGCCAGCAAAAAGGGGCCATATTAGACCCCGAAATTCCCGTCCCTTTTACAAAAACATTCCTGAACTTCTGTGGAATATGATTCTACAGAATTTGGGCAGATAGCAAAAAAATTCCAAAACCCGTACATGTTGAAATTTAACCCAATTGTCAGGGTTGCCACACAAATTTCAGTACCCCTTTAAAACCCAGAAGCTGAAAAGGGAAAAGCGCCCAAAAATTGAATCCCTGTTAAAGAAGGAGGTTTTTACAAAGGGCCAATAGTCCATGTAACAGTCCCATAACCCCAAACAAAAAGAGTGGGGGAAGAAAACACATGGAGGGTCGTGCAAGATTTTTGGGTCATCAATTTAAAATGGGTTTTTTCCTTTGCATGCTGTTGTTCCGTTTTCCGGGAACAATTTCTAATGCAGGTACCCGGACCCGTACCCAAATTTTTTCCCGTCGTGGATTTATGTTCCCGCATTTTTTTTCCATCCCAATTCACCCGGGCTAAAAATAAATTGTTTGGGATTCACCTTTAGAGGTCTACAGTTTACTTGGTGTCTTTACCCCAAAGGGTTTTAAAACAAACCCACCTTTTTTCAGTCAGGCAAAATACACCAAAAATTGGGGGGGGACCCTACCATGTCAATTTCCCCCTTAAATTTAGTTTTCATTGAAAGATTTATTATTTTTGGGGTTTTCCCCTTTAAAAAAAAGAAAAGCCCAGTGGAAACACAACGCTGCTTTAATTTCTTGCAGACAAAAGGACCCCAAAGTTTCAAAAAAAAAGTTTCAAAATTTGTAGGGAAAAAAAGGGGCTTACATTGGACCGGGCCTTTCACCAGGGCCCCCAGACATTTACTTCCGACAGAGTAGCGGTATACAAAAATTGGGCATTTTCCCCTTTAAAAAAAAAGGAAATGAGACGTTTTTTGGGGAAAGGTTTGGATAATGTAGGCAATGGGTCCTTTCTACTCCTTGTATGCCCCTCCACTTTATGACCCACCCAAAAATTTTTGTGGCTGAGCCTTTTACACACACTGACGGGAAAGGATGGCTTTTGAGGAGCTCAAAAGAGCCCCCTTTTCCCCTCGGGCCCCCTTTCTTTTAGGGTTCCCCGAATATTCAAAACCTTTCCAAATTTTTACTGCCTTGGAAAGGGCCCCCAAGGACAAAGCCCCAAGCCGTAATGACGCGAATTTCATAATTTAAGCTAAAAAGGGCCAGTAGCTTACTTTTAGTGGTCAGTTAGATCCAGGGTTTCAAAAGGAATTTCTTTCTTTCTTTGGGCCGAGGGCTGCTGCGTTTGCTTTTAAAGGGAAAAAATGCCGAATTGGTTTTGATGCATATTCTTTAATGTCTGGGTTCCCCATTTGTGTATGCATCCTGATTGTTGGGGTACTAAAAAGGTTACCTTTGGCTAGACTTAAAAAGTTTGGGGGTTTGCGCTCTTAAAATAGTCAATCCCTCTACACCGGTGCTCTAAATTTAACCTGCTACATTGTTCCCATGGGGTTTACGGAAAAGGGGGTATTGGGTAGGGGAGCCCCCGGGGCAGGATTAGTCTTTTAGGGGAGCCCGGGGCCAAAGATTGTTTGGGGCTTTCCCAAATATAACTCTGCGCGCCCAGATTTTTAAAGGGGGGGAACCACTTTATAAACCCCAGACTTAATACTGTATGTAGATGGCAGTTGTCACAGACAAAATGGGAAACAGGTACATTTTCCCCTTTGGGTTGCTGTGGTAGATGATTATACTACTGTGTACGCTGAACCCTTTTGTTCCCCCCATTTTGCCCAGCGGCTGAGTTATTAGCCCTTATCAAGGCTTGTGAACTTTCAGAAAGGCAAAACAGTTTTAAAACAATCACTGATTCCGGTACGCCCTTTTTGGGGTGGTTCATGATTTTTGGGACAAAATGGAAAATGAGAAATTTTTTTGACTGCTAAAGGTTCTCCAGTGGGTTATGCCCAAAAAAATCTCTTTGTTGTTGGGAAACCTTTTCACCTTCCCCAAAAGAGTTTGAAATCATTAAAATGTCAAGTCACACTTTTCCCGCCATGATCCCAATTTTCACGTGGAAACCCCCAGAAACTGAAATGGTTGCGAAAAAAGGGGAGCAAGTAAAATTCATTGTGTTTAAAATGATGTCTGTAAAAATGATTTTTGTTTATTAATGACTTTGAAAAATCTGAAAAATTTTTCAATCCAATTGTTCTCCCCAAAAGGAAAGGGGGCCCATGGAGGTTATGGGTGCAACCCCGGGAAATTTGATGGCCTATGGTTTACAGTGAAGGTAAACCGTGGCCCCCCAAAAATTTTTTTGGGCCCGGGGCTCGGGAAAACGCGGGACGGGTTAAAACCCTTTGTGGGGAAAAAAGGATGGAAATTTGGGTTTTTTAATTTTCTGGTGTTTCTCCAGGGGTTTAATGTAAAAAGTAAAAGAAGGATCGGGCCTGCCAGGGGTTTTCCTCCAAACAGAACGGGTGGGGTGGGGAGTGAGAAGCCCCCTTCACACCTTTCCCCTTTAACTTTCGGGCCCTTTCCGATCCTGCAGGTAGATTTCATAAAAATACCAAAGGTAGGACGGGGTTTTCGTAAGTTTGGTTTGTGTTGATCAATTTTCAGGGTGGTTTGAAACGTACCCCACTTCATCAAGGCGGCTACCCCAGTGCTGCGAAGATTTCAAAAAATTCGTATTTCAGTTTTGGTATTCCCAAAAATCATATCAATTTATCAGGGCCCGCAATTTACTGGTAAAGTATTCCCCGGGCCCCTTTGTAAATATGTTTTGGGATTTAAAGCCCGAAGTTCACCCCTCCCGGGACCTCCCGGAAACAAATGGAAATGGTTTGAGAGACATAATCGTTCCTAAAAAAAAAGTTAGCCAAATGTTGTAAGGGAAAACCCGGTAGAGGGGGGCCAGATGCTTTACCCTATTGTTTTTTGGGGACATGCGCCAAACAAACCCCAAAAGGAGTGCTTTCAAAATTTACTTTTGAAATTCGGGTTTTGGGAAAATTGCCTAATCTTCACTCTCCCCATCCCGAAACTCCCAAATTTAGCCCTTTAAAAAGTTTTTAATGTGGGCTATTTGCCCACAAATGCCCAAAAACAATTGAAAAACTTACAACGTTTAAGGGAGGGGGAAAAGCAGCCTGTTCCCACTTTTGGGTTGTCCACAACATAAACCGGAGCTTTTTGTTATGGGGGGGCGTAAATTCTTAGTTCTGGTTCTTTTTACAGAAAGGGGGGATTTGGGCCCTTCCAGGTTCTGATGACCAAACCCCCTTCAAGTGTGAAAGTAAAGGAATAAAATCACTGCCCAAAATTTTAATAAATATTTTCCAGGTGTTAAAAAAAATATTTTTCATGCCAAAAAAAATAAAACCAAATAAAAAAAAACAAATTTTAAAAGGAATATAATTAAGAAAAAACCCCCAAAAAATTGAATCCACAAACCCAAAATTAGGGGAAGGGGAAAAATTGGACTCACAGTTTTGGGTTTTCTTTTGGGCCTTTCTACCAGCAGAATTACAGGCGCCAAATATAAGATTTCAGTGCCTGTAGGGGGGAACCTATATTTGCCCCAAAAATTTGAACTGCCTTTAAAATTGGGGGGACATTGCCCCAAAAAAAGGGGGGTCCCGGGAGTAATATTCCCCAGAAAATATCTACACTAAGGGTAGTATATGCAGATAAATCCCTGAAGAAATTACATTTAAAATAACAAAAAAACCAAAAAGCCCGACGCGTTTCCCCCTTTTTTCTTTTACAAGGGTTTTTTCCCGGGGGGCATAAGGCTGTTGAAAAAAATGAGGGTAAAACCCGGGAGGGCCCCGTATGATTTAAAAAATTGGAAAAGGGACACCCCAAAAAGATTCCCGGTTTGGTCTCAGATAAGGAAAGGCCCGCAACTAAAGACTTTCGTTGCCCCCACCTTTTTTATTCCTCCAAAAACCCACCCCGGGTGTTTAAATGAACCCAAAAAAACTTTACCCCCGTATTTTAGATGATCCCGTAGCAAACACATGGGTTTGCGGCGTCCCGAAAAAC
>JAODAL010040545.1:0-36793 GCA_025379985.1 Phyllomedusa bahiana
TAGGCCCCGGCAGACGGATGTCACTGCACCTCTGCTAACCCTACTGTGTATGGGGCCCTGGAGCAGACGGATGTCACTGCACCTCTGCTAACACTACTATACTGTATATGGGGCCCTGGAGCAGACGGATGTAACTTCACCTCTGCTAAACCATCTGTGTATGGGGCACTGGAGCGGACAGATGTCACTTCACCTCTGCTAACCCTACTGTGTATGGGGCCTGGAGCAGACGGATGTCACTGCACCTCTGCTAACCCTACTGTATATAGGGCCTGGAGCAGATGGATGTCACTGCACCTCTGATAACCCTACTGTTTATGGGGACCTGGAGCAGACAGATGTCACTACACCTCTGCTAACCCTACTGTGTATGGGGCCCAGAGCAGACGAATGTCACTGTACCTCTGCTAACCCTACTGTGTATGGGGCCTGGAGCAGACGGATGTCACTGCACCTCTGCTAACCCAACTGTGTATGGGGCCCCGGAGCAGACGGATGTCTCAGCACCTCTGCTAACCCTACTGTGTATGGGGCCCCGGAGCAGACGGATGTCACCACCTCTGCTAATCCTACTGTGTATGGGGCCCTGGAGCAGACGGATGTCACCACCTCTGCTAACCCTACTGTGTATGGGGCCCTGGAGCAGACGGATGTCACCACCTCTGCTAACCCTCCTGTGTATGGGGCCCCGGAGCAGACAAAAGTCACTGCACCTCTGCTAACCCTACTGTGTATGGGGCCCCGGAGCTGTCTGATGTCACTGCACCTCTGCGATCCCTACTGTGTATGGGGCCTCGGAGCAGACGGATGTCACTGCACCTCTGCTAACCCTACTGTGTATGGGGCCCTGGAGCAGACGGATGTCACTGCACCTCTGCTAACCCTACTGTGTATGGGGCCTGGAGCAGACGGATGTCACTGCACCTCTGCTAACCCTACTGTGTATGGAGCCCTGGAGCAGATGGATGTCACTGCACCTCTGCTAACCCTACTGTGTATGGGGCCTGGAGCAGATGGATGTCACTGCACCTCTGCTAACCCTACTGTGTATGGAGCCCCGGAGCAGACGGATGTCACAGCTGCTCTGCTAACCCTACTGTATATTGGGCCCCGGAGCAGACAAATGTCACTGCACCTAAGCTAACCCTACGGTGTATGGAGCCCTGGAGCAGACGGATGTCACCACCTCTGCTAACCCTACAGTGTTTGGGGCCCTTGAGCAGACAGATATCACTTCACCTCTGCTAACCCTACTGTGTATGGAGCCCTGGAGCAGACGGATGTCACCACCTCTGCTAACCCTGCTGTGTATGGGGCTCTGGAGCAGACAGATGTCACTGCACCTCTGCTAACCTTACTGTGTATGGGGCCTGGAGCAGACGGATGTCACTGCACTTCTGCTAATCCTACTGTATATAGGGCCTGGAGCAGATGGATGTAACTGCACCTCTGCTAACCCTACCGCATATGGGGCCCAGGAGCACCTGTACATACCAATTGTCCTCCCTGGGGCGGATGGGATCTTCCAGCAAGACAATGCGACGTCACACGACATTGGTTGGAAGAGCAGGACCAAGACTTCCAAATACTACCCCGTTCCCTAATTCCCCAGACTTGTACCCACTTGCACATGTGTGGGGAACCCTGGATGGTGGTGTTGGCTCTATGGACCCTCCTGTGGGATGCAGTTGGCTCCAGATACCTGTGACAACCTACCAGCACCTTTTTGAGCCACTCCCAGCCCATCTAGCTGCTGTCCATGTTGCACACGATGGTTACTCTAGATATTAGTGGTCATAATAATGTGACTCAACCGTGTATTTTCAGTGTTTTCAAGCAGAAAGGCAAAGAAGGAGAGGCATGTGCAGTCATGTACAGAAGCTGTAGGGTAGGCCCCCAGATTCAAATCCACCGGTGGGCCCCCAGATTCGAGTCCACCGGTGGGCCCCAAGAATCGAGTCCACCGGTGGGCCCCAAGAACCGAGTCCACCGGTGGGCCCCAAGAACCGAGTCCACCGGTGGGCCCCAAGATCCTAGTCCACCGGTGGGCCCAAAGCATCAAACCCGTCGGTGGACCCTAAAAATCAATTCCACCATTGGGCCCTAAGAATCAAGTCCACTGGTGGGCCCTAAGAATCGAGTCCACTGGTGGGCCCTAGGAATCGAGTCCACCGGTGTGCCCTAGGAATCGAGTCCACCGGTGGGCCCCAAGAATCGAGTCCACCGGTGGGCCCCAAGAACCGAGTCCACCGGTGGGCCCCAAGAACCGAGTCCACCGGTGGGCCCCAAGAATCGAGTCCACCGGTGGGCCCCAAGAACCGAGTCCACCCTTGGGCCCCAAGAACCGAGTCCACCCTTGGGCCCCAAGAACCGAGTCCACCCTTGGGCCCCAAGAACCGAGTCCACCCTTGGGCCCCAAGAACCGAGTCCACCCTTGGGCCCAAAGCATCAAACCCACCGGTGGGCCCTAAAAATCAAGTCCACCATTGGGCCCTAAGAATCAATTCCACTGGTGGGCCCTAGGAATCAAGTACACCGGTGAGCTCCAAGAATCAAATCCACCGGTGGGCCCCAAGAATCAAATGCACCGGTGGGCCCCAAGAATCACCTCCACTGGTGAACCCCAAGAATCACCTCCACTGGTGAACCCCAAGAATCACCTCCACTGGTGGGCCCCAAGAATCAAATACACCGCTGGCCCCCACGAAGCAACTCCACCAATTGCCCCAGGCACCCCATTCCGATACTATGGGTAAGGGACCTGTTGTAAGTATTTTTGTTGCACGGTGCTAAGGAACAGGTTGGCACTATATACCTAGTACTAAATGTAAACCCGATATACCATCATGGTGCCCACAGCAAACACTCCCTGTACAATCATGGACTGTGCCACGGGGAGTTATTCTGCATCCAGCAGGCAGTAAAGGAAGGTATCTCACTAAGCGGACATGCAAAAATTTCAGTAATAAATCAAAACCTTCCCGACAGCCAAAGACTGAGCGGCTTAATCACCAGGGTTGTATATGAAATGGCCTAACAGTAGTTAAAATACAGATTTTCTATGGCCTTCCCCAAGGATTCCCGAGCTGCGGCTCCTTAGGGCTGTCACAGTTCCTGCCGTGAGCTAACAAGGGAGCGGAGCCAGGCTACAAGTGGTTACGTGCCAAATAAACATTTTTGCAAATACCAAGTAAATTAATTGGTGCTCATTCATTATGCAGTCCAATTACTATGAACCCAAAAGCGGCAGATCCAGCGAGCGCTCCCCTACCCCCTCCGCTGCGCGCTCCTACAGTCTTTGTGAATATTTGATCCCTGCACAGCTCTCTTTCTATACTGACCTGAATATTTGCAGTTCTCCTATACATCTCTACAGGTTTTTTTTCCTCAGACGGAGGAGACCGGGTAGGAGTTGGGGGGCTGCATACACCCTCTCCACCCCATGAAGTTGGCTGTTGGCACTTCGGCAGCATAGGCCCATGATGATCCTAATTAAGCTGCTAATTACATTCTCGGTGGAGGTGATTAATGAGCAACAGGAGTGCTTTGCAGGCTGCCAATGGCGGCAATGAGACAGAGATAATTGAGTAAGTATTGACGTCTGATGCAAGACACAGTCTGCAAATTATTTTACAAGTTCCCCCGTTCAAAAGCCACTTCTAAGACAGAGTAACTCAGGAACGGAGATGAGCAGCGCGTGACTCTCAAGGTGATGTGGAACTAGAAGTCTCAGCATAAATAATAGGAAGGTGAACTCTCTGCTCTTCTGCGGGCTATAGTATAAAGGATCTGTCTCCTCTCCTGTGTGGTGTAGTATAGAGGAGCTGTCGGCTTTCCTGTGTGGTGTAGTATAAGGGATCTGTCTCCTCTCCTGTGTGGTGTAGTATAGAGGATCTGTGGGCTCTCCTGTGTGGTGTAGTATAGAGGAGCTGTCAGCTCTCCTGTGTGTGGTGTGTATAGAGGATCGATCAGCAGCTCTCCTGTGTGGTTTATGATAGAGGATCTGTCTGCTCTCCTGTGTGGTGTAGTATAGAGGAGCTGTCTCCTCTCCTGTGGGGTGTAGTATAGAGGAGCTGTTTGCTCCTCTGTTGGTGGTTTTAGTGTAGAGGATCTGTCTCCTCTCCTGTGTGGTGTAGTAGAGAGGATCTGTCTCCTCTCCTGTGTGGTGTAGTAAAGTGCATCTGTCTCCTCTCCTATGTGGTATAGCATAGAGGATCTGCCAGCTCTCCTGTGTGGTGTAGTATAGAGGATCTGTCTCCTCTCCTATGTCGTGTAGCATAGAGGATCTGCCAGCTCTCCTGTGTGGTGTAGTATAGAGGAGCTGTCTCCTCTCCTGTGGGGTGTAGTATAGAGGATCTGTCTCCTCTCCTGTGTGGTGCAGTATAGAGGAGCTGTCTCCTCTCCTGTGTGGTGTAGTATAGAGGAGCTATCAGCTCTCCTGTGTGGTGTATTATAGAGGATCTGTCTGCTCTCCTGTGTGGTGTAGTATAGAGGAGCTGTCTCCTCTCCTGTGTGGTGTAGTATAGAGGAGCTGTCTGCTCTCCTGTGTCATGTAGTATAGAGCAGGGCTGTGGAGTCGGCAAGCCAAAGCCCCAACTCCGACTCCTGACTCCCTCATACACGGCGCATGTTTAAGTGATAACTTTACTGTAGTAAAATGGTAACATCAGGCTGCTTATCACCTTATGATACAATAATCAAGCTATTTAGGTAGAACAGACACTGACAAGCAAAAGGGTAACAATGTTTTGATCTTTTGAACACTTGTGGGTGGAGTTGAATAAAAAGCTGTATTTGTCTCCAAGTCCAGTCTGCACCAACACTGGGAATGTGTAGAAGAGACCTGGGATCAGATTTTGGTCAAGACATGCTTCAATCTGACCCAGACCTTCCCATAAGGATTCAGGCAGTGCTGAAAGCCAAAGGTAGATTCACCAGATGCTAACAAAATAATAAAAAATAATATTTTAATTTTTAGGAGCAAAACAGTAACAATGCAGTTACAGGAAAGAATCTGCAGAACTAAGCAGATGCTAAATACTTGCAAGTCAAATTTATGTATAAGATGTAAGATGACTGTATATAAAATTAAGAGTAGCCTCATGTACAAAGCTGTAGTGGATGGAGAGATATGGAGCCTGAAAGTCACAAGTTCAAAACATTGTTACCATTTTGCTTGTCAGTGTAAAATATATTTATTGGATATGACTTTATAACACCAAAAATTTGTAAATATGCAAAACACTGCAGGAACATTCGTGGAGTCTCTGAATTTGTTCTGAGAAATAGTATCACCTCCACCAGATCCTGCATACATGACCTCACATCTGATCTAATTATTTCCAGGCTAGAGAACGGCCTCTCTACACTAACTTGGGTTGGGGGGTAAAGCAGTGACCACAGGGGCAACATCTCTAACAATGTCAGGGTATAAAGGAATTGCCTCAGCCAGTCAGTTTTGATGAATGGTTAAACTCTTCTACTTCTTTGAAAGCAGCTGAAATATTTTGCTGAAATCTTTTTTCCCTGGGAGCGGAATCTTTCCCCTTGGGGCAGCGCTTTGCCGGCTCCGTGTCATCAATTACACTCCTCATGTGATGAGGCTGAAGATATAGGAGCAGTTAGCATGGCCGGACCCAATTCCTCTTGTCATTGCATCGAACAAACTGGACCAACTTATTATATATTTTAGGAGTCTGAGTCGGTCCCTTTTATGACGACTCCGACTCTCCGACTCCACAGCCCTGGTATAGAGGAGCTTTCTCCTCTCCTGTGTGGTGTAGTATAGAGGAGCTGTCAGCTCTCCTGTGTGGTGTATAGAAGATCTGTCAGCTCTCCTGTGTGGTGTAGTACAGAGGAGCTATGAGCTCTCCAGTGGGGTGTAGTATAGAGGATCTGTCAGCTCTCCTGTGTGGTGTAGTATAGAGGAGCTGTCTCCTCTCCTGTGTGGTGTAGTATAGAGGATCTGTCTCCTCCTGTGTGGTGTAGTATAGAGGATCTGTCTCCTCTCCTGTGTGGTGTAGTATAGAGGAGCTGTCTCCTCTCCTGAGTGGTGTATGATAGAGGATCTGGGTCCTCTCCGGTGTGGTGTAGTGTAGAGGATCTGTCTCCTCTCCTGTGTGGTGTAGTATAGAGGAGCTGTCTCCTCTCCTGTGTGTTGTAGTATAGAGGATCTGTCTCCTCTCCTGTGTGGTGTAGTGTAGAGGATCTGTCTCCTCTCCTGTGTGGTGTAGTATAGAGGATCTGTCTCCTCTCCTGTGTGGTGTAGTATAGAGGATCTGTCAGCTCTCCTGTGTGGTGTAGTATAGAGGATCTGTCTCCTCTCCTGTGTGGTGTAGTATAGAGGAGCTGTCTCCTCTCCTGTGTGGTGTAGTATAGAGGAGCTGTCTCCTCTCCTGTGTGGTGTAGTATAGAGGAGCTGTCTCCTCTCCTGTGTGGTGTAGTATAGAGGAGCTGTCTCCTCTCCTGTGTGGTATAGTATAGAGGAGCTGTCAGCTCTCCTGTGTGGTGTATGATAGAGGATCTGTCTCCTCTCCTGTGTGGTGTAGTATAGAGGATCTGTCTCCTTTCCTGTGTGGTGTATGATAGAGGATCTGTCTCCTCTCCTGTGTGGTGTAGTATAGAGGAGCGGTCTCCTTTCCTGTGTGGTGTATGATAGAGGATCTGTCTCCTCTCCTGTGTGGTGTAGTATAGAGGATCTGTGAGCTCCCCTGTGTGGTGTAGTATAGAGGATCTGTCAGCTCTCCTGTGTGGTGTAGTATAGAGGAGCTATGAGCTCTCCTGTGGGGTGTAGTATAGAGGATCCATCAGCTCTCCTGTGTGGTGTGGTGTAGTATAGAGGATCTGTCAGCTCTGCTATGTGGTGTAGTAAAGAGGATCGATCAGCTCTCCTGTGTGGTGTATGATAGAGGATCGGTCTCCTCTCCTGTATGGTGTAGTATAGAGGATCTGTCAGCTCTCTTGTGTGGTGTAGTATATAGGATCTGTCAGCTCTCCTGTGTGGTGTAGTATAGAGGATCTGTCTCCTCTCCTGTGTGGTGTAGTATAGAGGATCTGTCGGCTCTCTTGTGTGGTGTAGTATATAGGATCTGTCAGCTCTCCTGTGTGGTGTATGATAGAGGATCGGTCTCCTCTCCTGTATGGTGTAGTATAGAGGATCTGTCGGCTCTCTTGTGTGGTGTAGTATATAGTATCTGTCTCCTCTCCTGTGTGGTGTAGTATAGAGGAGCTGTCTCCTTTCCTGTGTGGTGTATGATAGAGGATCTGTCTCCTCTCTTGTGTGGTGTAGTATAGAGGAGCTGTCTCCTTTCCTGTGTGGTGTATGAAAGAGGATCTGTCTCCTCTCCTGTGTGGTGTAGTATAGAGGATCTATCACCTCTCCTGTGTGGTGTAGTATAGAGGATCGATCAGAAGCTCTCCTGTGTGGTGTAGTATAGAGGAGCTACGAGCTCTCCTGTGTGGTGTAGTATAGAGGATCTGTCAGCTCTCCTGTGTGGTGTAGTATATAGTTTCTGTCAGCTCTCCTGTGTGGTGTAGTATAGAGGATCGATCAGCTCTCCTGTGTGGTGTAGTATAGAGGATCGATCAGCTCTCCTGTGTGGTGTAGTATAGAGGATCGATCAGCTCTCCTGTGTGGTGTAGTATAGAGGATCGATCAGCTCTCCTGGGTGGTGTATGATAGAGGATGTGTCTCCTCTCCTGTGTGGTGTAGTATAGAGGATCTGTCTCCTCTCCTGTGTGGTGTAGTATAGGATCGATCAGCTCTATTGTGTGTGGTAGTATAGAGGAGCTACGAGCTCTCCTGTGTGGTGTAGTATAGAGGATCTGTCTCCTCTCCTGTGTGGTGTAGTATAGAGGATCTGTCAGCTCTCCTTTGTGGTGTAGTATAGAGGATCTGCCAGCTCTCCTGTGTGGTGTAGTATAGAGGATCTGTCAGCTCTCATGTGTGGTGTAGTATAGAGGATCTATCTCCTCTCCTGTGTGGTGTAGTATAGAGGAGCTGTCTCCTCTCCTGTGTGGTGTAGTATAGAGATTCGATCAGCTCTCCTGTGTGGTGTAGTATAGAGGATCGATCAGCTCTCCTGTGTGGTGTAGTGTAGAGGATCGATCAGCTCTCCTGTGTGGTTGTAGTATAGAGGATCTGTCTCCTTCCTGTTTTGGTTGTAGTATAGAGGAGCTGTCTCCTCTCCTGTGTGTTGTAGTATAGAGGATCTGTCTCCTCTCCTGTGTGGTGTAGTATAGAGGAGCTGTCTCCTCTCCTGTGTGGTGTAGTATAGAGGATCTGTCAGCTCTCATGTGTTGTGTAGTATAGAGGCTATGTCAGCTCTCCTGTGTGGTGTAGTATAGAGGAGCTGTCTCCTCTCCTGTGTGGTGTAGTATAGAGGATCTGTCAGCTCTCATGTGTGGTGTAGTATAGAGGAGCTATCAAACATGTGTGAGATTCTTAGTTCACACATTTTGATCAAAAAATGCTTAAGCTGCCCACGAACTTACAACGTGATCTTAGGTCCGGTGGTCCTACGTTATCTTTACGTCTCAATAGAGCCAAATTCAGGCCTCTCACTGGGTCAACCGACCTCCATTATCCAGAGAGAAAGAAAATAAAAAACACACCAACCCTGCAAGCTGCACTTATATAACAGCCTGTGAAAAGTGGGCGGGGTGCACAAAACCAAAATGGAGGCATCCCTTCCTCCCTATATAATTTAAAAGCAATATATGCCAAATACAACGTATAGTTCTGCACATGTAAGGGATTTCCATGGGTTTTTTGCCCTTTTATCAGTGGTGTGCCACTGTTTGTGGTGTTCGTGTTTATATATATATATATATATATATATATATATATATATGCCACAACCCTGGTGGCACCCAGGTTCACGTGTGTTTTTTCAGAAATGGTTTTTTTTGTGCAGAACTATACGTTGTATTTGGCATATATTGCTTTTAAATCACATAGGGAGGAAGGGATGCCTCCATTTTGGGTTCCTGCACCCCGCCCACTTTTCACAGGCTGTTATATAAGTGCAGCTTGTAGGGTTGGTGTGTTTTTTTTATTTTTGTCTCTGG
This sequence comes from Phyllomedusa bahiana, assembly GCA_025379985.1. Taxonomy (NCBI): domain Eukaryota; kingdom Metazoa; phylum Chordata; class Amphibia; order Anura; family Hylidae; genus Phyllomedusa; species Phyllomedusa bahiana. The sequence continues at coordinate 9,070 of JAODAL010040545.1, forward strand.
ATAATGGAGGTCGGTTGACCCATTGAGAGGCCTGTATTTGGCTCTTTTGAGAGGTAACGATAGAGTAGGACTACCCGACCTGAGATCACGTTGTAAGCTGGGGGTGGCTTAAAATTTTTTGATCAAAACATGTGAACTAAGAATCTCAAAGTTTTTTTTCATGTTTGATAGACTGCATAAATGCTTCTTTAGGGATTTCCATGTAATGTATAGAGGAGCTGTCTCCTCTCCTGTGTGGTGTAGTATAGAGGATCGATCGTCAGCTCTCCTGTGTGGTATAGTATAGAGGATCGATCAGCAGCTCTCCTGTGTGGTGTAGTATAGAGGATCTGTCAGCTCTCCTGTGTGGTATAGTATAGAGGATCGATCAGCTCTCCTGTGTGCTGCAGTATAGAGGATCTATCATTACATTACAAGATAGCCCAAGAATTTCAGAGGCCCATTCACGAAACAGGTACGAGTCCCACTGCCGGGATCCACACCTATCATTTTAAGTGTATGGTGGGAACACCCTTTATAAAGGTGATTGCTGGTGGGCGTAGCCTGGAATCAGCCTATTTCCAGGGGCACTTTCAGTTACAAATGGATTGTCCAAAGGTAACAACCCTATAACCTGCAGATGGATGGAAATGATTGCGGCAATGCAGCTATTGATTTACGTCGTGCACACTTTAAAAGTTTATGCCACCGAACAATGAAAGCTTTCACCCGATACTGACCCCTACTTACAAAGACGGGGACAAACAAGAGGAAAAACCTACAAACACTTGGGTTCGTCTCGTCGTCGTCCGGTTCTGCGTCGATATCTGAAGAATTGAAATAATTGTCCACCTGGGAGAAAGATGAATCGGGCAAGATCAGAACACAAAGATATGTATCTCACTGGGTAAATAAAGATGAAGCACGCCCCAAAGTAATCACTCCCTAAAAACCTCTGCACAGAGCTGGGGCACGCCTTGTCTGACCCACAGCAGAGCAGGGAAAACCCTCAGCGGGCTCCTGGGCAAGACAGGGAGAGAGGCAGAAAGCATGAGTCATGTGAAGGAGTAGTAAGGTGGACCCCAAAAATCAGCTCCACTGGTGGGCCCCGAGAAGCAATTCCACTGGTGGGCCCCGAGAACCAACTCCACCGGTGGGCCCCGAGAAGCAACTCCACCGGTGGGCCACGAGAAGCAACTCCACCGGTGGGCCACGAGAAGCAACTCCACCGGTGGGCCACGAGAAGCAACTCCACCGGTGGGCCACGAGAAGCAACTACACAGGTGGGCCACGAGAAGCAACTCCACTGGTGGACCCCAAGAATCATCTCCTCTGGTGGAGACCAAGAATCAACTTCATTGTTGGGCCCCAAGAATCAACTCTACTGGTGGCCCCAAGAATCAACTCCACTGGTGGCCCCAAGAATCAACTCCACTGGTGGGGCCCGAGAGGCAATTTCACTATGAGCTGTGTGATATATAGGGTTATATGATAGAGAAGAGGAGCTGAGCTCTGTGATATATAGGGTTATATGATAGAGGAGAGAAGCTGAGCTCTGTGATAAATAGGGTTATATGATAGAGGAGAGGAGCTGAGCTCTGTGATATATAGGAGTATATGATAGAGGAGAGGAGCTGAGATCTGTGATATATAGTAGTATATGATAGAGGAGAGAAGCTGAGCTCTGTGATATATAGGGTTATATGATAGAGGAGAGAAGCTGAGCTCTGTGATATATAGGGTTATATGATAGAGGAGAGAAGCTGAGCTCTGTGATATATAGGGTTATATGATAGAGGAGAGGAGCTGAGTTCTGTGATATATAGGGTTATATGATAGAGGAGAGAAGCTGAGCTCTGTGATATATAGGGTTATATGATAGAGGAGAGAAGCTGAGCTCTGTGATATATAGGGTTATATGATATATATCACAGAGCTCAGCTTCTCTCCTCTATCATATAACCCTATATATCACAGAGCTCAGCTTCTCTCCTCTATCATATAACCATATATCACAGAGCTCAGCTTCTCTCCTCTATCATATAACCCTATATATCACAGAGTTCAGCTTCTCTCCTCTATCATATAACCCTATATATCACAGAGCTCAGCTTCTCTCCTCTATCATATAACCCTATATATCACAGAACTCAGCTCCTCTCCTCTATCATATAACCCTATATATCACAGAGCTCAGCTCCTCTCCTCTATCATATAACCCTATATATCACAGAGCTCAGCTTCTCTCCCTTTACCATATAACCCTATATATCACAGAGCTCAGCCTCTCTCCTTCTATCATATAACCCTATATATCACAGAGCTCAGCTCCTCTCCCTCTATCATATAAACTCTAATATCACAGAGCTCAGCTCCTCTCCCTCTATCATATAACCCTTATATCACAGAGCTCAGCTTCTCTCCTTCTATCATATAACCCTATATATCACAGAGCTCAGCTCCTCTCCCTCTATCATATAACCCTATATATCACAGAGCTCAGCTTCTCTCCTTCTATCATATAACCCTATATATCACAGAGCTCAGCTCCTCTCCCTCTATCATATAACCCTATATATCACAGAGCTCAGCTTCTCTCCTTCTATCATATAACCCTATATATCACAGAGCTCAGCTCCTCTCCCTCTATCATATAACCCTATATACATAGTTGCCAACTTTCGAAAATGAAAAAGCAGGAGAATCTAGTGGGCGGTGCGTGTAGCGCGCCGCGGCAAAAATTTGCATGGACACGCCCATCTTGTTGGTATGCCACGCCCCTTCAAAAAAGCCACATCCACTCCACCTAACTGCATAACGGCTTTGGAAGAAAGACAGGTAGATGCCCTTATAGCCAGGTAGTAGCCCCCCATAACCAGGTAGTGCCCCTTACAGGCCGGTAGATGCCCCCTTGTAGCCAAGTAGATGCCCCCTCTGTAGCCCGGTAGAGCCAAATTTGTAGCCAGGTAGATCCCCCCCTTTGTTAGCCAGGTAGGTGCCCCCATTGTTAGCCAGGTAGTACCCCATTGTTAGCTAGGTAGGTGCCCCCCATTGTTAGCCAGGTAGGTGCCCCCATTGTTAGCCAGGTAGGTGCCCCCATTGTTAGCCAGGTAGGTGCCCCCATTGTCAGCCAGGTAGGTGCCCCCATCTGTTTGCCAGGTAGTGCCCCCATCTGTTAGCCAGGTAGTGCCCCCTCGGTTGCCAGGTAGGGTCCCCTCTGTTGCCAGGTAGTGTCCCCTCTGTTGCCAGGTAGTGCCCCCTTTGTTGCCAGGTAGTGCCCCCTCTGTTGCCAGGTAGATGCCCCCTCTGTTGCCAGGTAGTGCCCCCTCGGTTGCCAGGTAGTGCCCCCTTTGTTGCCATGTAGTGCCCCCTCTGTTGCCAGGTAGTGCCCCCTCTGTTGCCAGGTAGTTGCCCTCTCTGTTAGCCAGGTAGAGCCCCCTAAAGCTAATAAAAATCAAATAATAAAATCCACTTACCTTACCAGGCTCCTGCAGCGTGGCCAGCTCCTGCCCGATCTCTTCAGCGGCGCAGGGGGAAGTGAGAGCAGCCGCGCGTCCACTCCCCTGCAGCCGCGCGTCACTTCCCCCTGCGCCGCTGAAAGTATGTGCGGCGCACACACCGGCGCCGGACATACAGGGAGAGGAGGGAGGAGGGAGCGATCCCTCCTGCCTCCTCCCCGCACAGTGAGACCGCGGGCGGGTGAGCGGCCGCTGCGGCCGCTGCACCCGCCTGTAGGAGCGGTCCCGCGGCGCAAGAGTAGCGCACCAGCGCTACTCTTGCGCCGCGGTAATTTAAAGGACCCCCGCCGCCTGCAGGCAGCGGGAGGAATGCCAACTCCCCCGGGAGGGCGGGAGGGGACCCCAAATAGCGGGACCCCCCCGCCAAAAAACGGGAGAGTTGGCATGTATGCCTATATATCACAGAGCTCAGCTCCTCCCTCTATCATATAACCCTATATATCCCAGAGCTCAGCTTCTCTCCCTCTATCATATAACGCCATATATCACAGAGCTCAGCTCCTCTCCCTCTCTCATATAACCCTATATACCACAGAGCTCAGCTCTTCTATCCTATAACCCTATATATCCCTGGTTTCAGCTCTCCTCTATCATATAACCCTATATATCACAGGGTTCAGCTCCTCTCCCTGTATCATATAACCCTATATATCACAGAGCTCAGCAACTCTATCATATAACCCTATATATCACTGAGCTCAGCTTCTGTCCCTCTATCACATCCTGCTCTCATATAGGGCAGCATAAACCCACCTGACAGGTTCCTTTTGAACACATTTTCTCAAACCCGACACAGCCTATTGGACTACATTTGCAAACTCTCTGCACCAGGAGGTAGACTAATGTGGTGGTGGGTGGGGTCCAGTTATCCACCTCTACCCAGGAGCACTCACCTGCACTCTGCCGCAGTAGGCCAGGCTGTGACAGTGACCCACTGTAGTCCCTTCACCAATTGTCAACTGCAAAAAATGACAAAGCAAATAGTTGCTAAAAATACCCCAACATGGAGAACGCACCCAGCGCATGGTCCAACAACCAAGCAAATCTCTGCTAATCAGGGGCAAAAAACTTTTTGTTAATCAGGACCTGAAGTGCACACACCCTCATCTGCGGACAGGGTGATTCTGATCTTGATCAGGGAAGAGGGATTCTGGCCTCCAGCAGCCCCAGTGGTCGCCAGCATGGAGATGCTGTAGTGCTGGTGTAACATTGCATCTTCTTGGTGGCTTTCCCCCTGAATTGTGGCCTCCGTCCACCTGGTCGTGCTAGTGACTGAAGAGCGGCCTTAGCACTTCTCTGCACAGCCAGGTGGCCGGGTGTGCTGCTGTGGAGGAAAACAATTCAGGAAGGGCCACAGCATCAGTGGGGACCCCAAAATGTCAGCCCCCTCCGATCACAAAGTGGTGGCTTATCCTAGCAGTAAACTATCATTCTATGAGAATGTAAAACATTAAGGGTGACATCTCCGAAAAGTGGCGTATCTATGCCAGTTTTAGGCGCATTAAATCAGTGTGAAGTGCGCCTGAAAGTCCGATACTTTCTAAAAATTGCCGTCAGATATACCTTGCATAGAAAACTTAATGCGCCAAAAATGGCACATCATATCAAAAAAGGGGGCACTGTATCAAAAAAGGGGGCACTGTATCAAAAAAGGGCGCATCGTATCAAGAAAGGGGGCATCGCATCAAAAAAGGGGGCATCGTATCAAGAAAGGGGGCCTTGTATCAAGAAAGGGGGCATTGTATCAAGAAAGGGGGCATTGCATCAAGAAAGGGGGCATTGTATCAAGAAAGGGGGAATTGTATCAAGAAAGGGGGCATTGTATCAAGAAAGGGGGCATTGTATCAAGACAGGGGGCATTGCATCAAAAAAGGGGACATTGCATCAAAAAAGGGGGCATTGAATCAAAAAAGGGGGCATTGTATCAAAAAAGGGTGCATTGTATCAAAAAAGGGGGCATTGTATCGACAAAGGGGGCATTGTATCAAAAAAGGGGGCATTATATCAAAAAAGGGGCATTGTATCAAAAAAGGGGCATTGTATCAAAAAAGAGGTAATTGTATCAAAAAAGGGGGCATTGCATCAAAAAAGGGGGCATTGCATCAAAAAAGGGGGCATTGTATCAAAAAAGGGGGCATTGCATCAAAAAAGGGGGCATTGAATCAAAAAAGGGGGCATCGTATAAAAAAAGGGGGCATTGCATCAAAAAAGGGGGCATTGCATCAAGAAAGGGGGCATTGCATCAAGAAAGGGGGCATTGAATCAAGAAATTGGGCAATGCATCAAGAAAGGGGGCATTGCATCAAGAAAGGGGGCATCGCATCAAGAAAGGGGGCATTGCATCAAAAAAGGGGCATCGCATCAAAAAAGGGGCATCGCATCAAAAAAGGGGGCATTGTATCAAAAAAGGGGGCATCGTATCAAAAAAGTGGGCATTGTATCAAAAAAGGGCGCATCGTATCAAAAAAGGGCGCATCGTATCAAAAAAGGGCGCATTGCTCAACTCGCGGCACGTGGCATATCATTGGTAGTATATGGAATGCGTTTATCGAGGCTCATTGCCCGACGGGGGCGCATAACATATGTAAGGCGCCTCAATAGGCGCATTTCGTGACGGGCCGCACAGTGCACCATATTTAGTCGCATTACAAAGTGTCGTGCCCGGCGCCTAGTTTTGGTGTACGACAGTTCATTTGCAACAAGAATATGGAGTGAAAAGTGGGTTTACCGCAAAATAGAACAAAAAACTGGCGTTGGCGTGTTGGGACATGTCGCCCTAAATGTGTTGTCTCACAACAAGTAGGGAATGTTATATGTAGACTTTTTCCAAACATATTGCTCTGCTTATTTGGCTTTGTTGAGGAGATAAGAGGGATTTTATCTGCTCTGGGTGCACACTTTTGATTATTTACTTTGAACTCTGAAGCTCTTTGCTCTATAGATAAGATCTCCTGCTCTTATGTCAGTGCAATTAGAAGAGCTGTGAGTACACAGCTGGTATACTAATCACAGCTACAGAACCACCCACAGCCTGATCAGGAAGACACAGGATGCATGAATTTAAAGCCGCTTGTGGCTCTGTGAAACAGCGTGGTGAGACAACCCTTTTAAGGTCCCAATAGGCAGTTGTATGCTCCATTTACTTGAGCTTATCTCCACTTGGTGCTACAGAATTGCAAGATTTCTGCAGGCCCCCAAATCTGTACTGTAGCGAGCTCAATAAGCACACTTTAGGATTCACATCAACAGGTCACAAATTGGCTTTAATCGGGGTGTCCCAGGAGCTTAAAGGGTTTGTCTCACTACAAGGATCGCTGCTTTTTATATGTTAAAGATCTTGCAAAAACAAGTAACTTTGCAATATGTCTCCATTAACAGTGTCCTACCTATTCCTAGATACCCCCTATTGTATGGGCTGCATCAGCTTCTCAGGTCGCTATAGCTACAGACGTGTTTGATCTCTCCTGATAGGCTGCCAGTGCTGGTCGCTATAGCTATAGACCTGTTTGATCTCTCCTGATTGGCTGCTAGCACTGGTCGCTATAGCTACAGACCTGTTTGATCTCTCCTGATAGGCTGCCAGTGCTGGTCGCTATAGCTACAGACTTGTTTGATCTCTCCTGATTGGCTGCCAGCACTGGTCGCTATAGCTACAGACCTGTTCAATCTCTCCTGATTGGCTGCCAGCACTGGTCGCTATAGCTACAGACCTATTCAATCTCTCCTGATTGGCTGCCAGCACTGGTCGCTATAGCTACAGACCTGGCTTCTACTGCAGTCTAGTACAAGCCAGTAAACACGACCCTGAATTCAAAATGAAACCAAGAAAACAGGACTGAAGTGAGATGAATCAATGTAGTGAGACAACCCCTTTAATATAGATGGCCTATCCTGAGGACAGGCCACAAGTATTAGATTAGTGTAGTCCGACTCTTAGGAGCCTCCCGCCGATTAGCAAATTAAAGGGACCTATTCACTGTTTACTGAGGCACAGCGCCATAAGTAAGGTTGTGGCTGTGCTCGGTACTGCAGCCTAGCCCCCAGGATAGAATAAAGCGTCCCTTCTTTCTACTGATCGGTGGGGATCCCGGGAGTCAAACACCCACTGCATATTAACAGCCGACACTACAACTAGATTATAAATGATAAACTACTGGGACATCCCTTTAAGACACAGTAGTGCAGGTAAGATCTAATACTGCATGGTCTGCATCAACTTGTACAGGTTAATCTGTGCGAAATTCAGAAATAGGCGTCCCTGCTCATTCAGGATGAGGTTTGGGGCATAAGGACGACAGTGGATTGATCAAGTACCTGCTCGGGTTCATCCTCTTCTTTGGCAACATCTGTCACTTCTTGTGTCTCTTGTGTGGTCTGTACATTGTGCATTTGCGAGCCATTAAAAGTGAAATCTGTTCCTAGTAAGAACATATGGTGGTAAGCCGCAGTACGGAAATATTTGTATAAATATAATCTTCACGTAGCAAATAAAGTTTATGCTTAATGTAGATAAACATAAGGTTAAATGCAAGAAAACTAAAATTTACAACTGTGGATTAAAGGGGTTTTGCCACGAAGGCATTTCATGCCTGGTTTATCCAGCTTCAAAGTGTATGATTTCTTTGAACTGTATATCATGTGACCCAGTAGACTGATATCACCATGCCTTTCCCCAGTGTGTGCTCACTTTAGTCACACAAAGGTCTGTTTATGTAAAGAACTGTGCGTAGCTACAATGTAGCTGAGTGGTTAGCACTGCTTTCCACCATATGGGTTCAAATCCCTGCAGGAGCCAAACGTGGATTTTTTTTTGCCTCAATGCACATACCCGATTAATGTTTCTTTTTATTTATTTGCATTGTTGGACTAATTACTATGGAGTACAGAAGTAGAATGACAGCACCTGGGGTTGAACACTCGATCAGCAGTGAGTGTGTGTGATTACTAAGTAGTACAGCGGACAGGAGTAGAATGAAAGCAACTAGGGTTGAACACAAGCTAAGCAGGGAGTGTGTGGGATTACTAATGAGTACAGAGGATGGGAGTAGAATGACAGCCCCTGGGGTTGAACACTAGCTCAGCAGTGAGTGTGTGTGATTACTAATGAGTACAGAGGATGGGAGTAGAATGACAGCACCTGGGGTTGAACACTAGCTCAGCAGTGAGTGTGTGTGATTACTAATGAGTACAGAGGATGGGAGTAGACTTAAAAGCACCTGGGGTTGAACACTTGTTCAGCAGTGAGAGCGTGCGATTACTAAGGAGTCCCGCGGACAGGCGTAGAATGACAGCCCCTGGGGTTGAACACCTGCTCAGCAGCGAGTGTGTGTGATTTCTAATGAGTACAGAGAATGAGAGTGGAATGTCAGTATCTGGGGTTGAACACTCGATCAGCAGTGAGTGTGTGTGATTACTAAGCAGGGAAGAGACTGACGGTAGCTGCCTGAGGTGATGTCTGAGCATGTGCGGCCAGAACTGAAGAGCTCTCATTACTGGTCGTATCCCCTGGAGATGAGCTGTAAACAATGGATCACTAAAGGAACAGCTAAAACAAAAATGGTGCAGAATTTTTAATAAAGATGAATGGTGAAAATTTGTATTATTTCATTTGCAGCTTCCCACATCAATTATATGGTTGGTAAAACCACTTTAAATATAATAAGCCACTATGTAAAACCAGCACTGACTACATACAATATTTCTAAACAGTACACTTAAAGGGGTTTTGCCAAGAAGCGACTTCCTTACATGTTATCTGCTCAGGACAGATGATAAACAAATCATGCTGTGTCATGAACTGCTGCAGGGTGGAGAGAGAGGTGGCCCGAGCAGAGCGAGTAAGCAAGGGAGCATCTGCAATGTTTACTAAGATAATTACATTACAACTAGTGGATTCTTTATACAGCAGAAAGCCTCATGCACTGCACATTTCTCCCCAGCCCCTTGCAGAGCGAGGAAGCAAGGGAGCGTCTGCAGTGTTTACTAAGATAATTACATGACAACTAGTGGATTCTCAATACAGCAGAAAGCCTCATACACTGCACATTTCTCCCCAGTTCCTTGCAAGCTCCTTCATGTTCCCTCTCATCAGATAAGTGGTGCAAACATGCAAGCACGGCCAGATAAGCTCCTGGTCGTGTCTAATGTAAACTTTTAAGTAACTAAGGACATGTAAAGAAAGCTGTAGCTCGGACAGCCTTGACTTTTTGTAATCACATATATTTAGAAAAGTGATTAAATACCCATTTTGGAGGATCCCACGTCAACATTACATCGTGGCAAAAACCCCTTTAACTCTAGTATCCAGTGCCAGGTAGCTGCTGTCAAGGCAAATAAAATATTGGTATGCATCAAAATAGGCAGAGAGACAGGACAAGAATGTAGATTTGGTTCTATATGGATCACTAGTCAGACCCTACAAGGATTATTTTGTACGGATTTGGATAACTGTGTATAAGAAAGGCACTGGTTGTTGGTCCAGGGATTAACCGGTGACTCTCTCATAGGAATTTTGAAGTTTGCCATACAGGAGTGTAAGGTCATATGCAACAAAAACTAAATTTTACAATTATAATAATCTTTATTTATATAGCACCAACATATTCCGCAGCACTTTACAATTACATATTAAATAATAAACTATTGGGTAAAACCAGCACTGAAAGGGAATAACAGCAATTGGTGGCTACCTGGGTTTAGCAACCAGTGTCAGGCAGCTGCTGCCAAGCCACATAAAATCATTGGATGCACCAACACAGGCATAGATACTCAAGACAAGATAACAGTTTTGCCACTCATATTCACTGAGGGCCATATCTGCATTATGGTTTTTCCTCAAAGGACCATTTAAAATTATAAAACTGTACAAAAGCAACTACTCCTTAAAAGGTTTGTCTCATCATACTGTTTCACAGACCAACGGGAAGCTTTAGACTCCTACGTGGTCAGGTTGTAGGTGGTTCTATAGCAGTGATTGGCATATCAGCTCTGCTACTTTTAGCTATTCCTGTTACAGTGAGTTGAGTGCTACAGATTTATCTTTAGTGCACAAGGCTACAGAACACTAAGGATTAAAACTTGTCATTAACTTAGATAAACAAGCTCCGTTGTTAGAAATAACGCTGAGCATGGAGTGACGCAACATAGTCGGACAACAGCAGATCGGAGCAATCCGATAAGAGACAGAGCAGAGAGAGGTAGTCGGTAACCAAGAGAAACTTGAGTACACTAGCAGTAGATAAAATCTCCTGAACAAAGGAAAATCAAAACCTCATTATTGACCACTACAGTATCTTACAAAAGTTAGTACACCCCTCTCTTTTTGTAAATATTGTATTATATCTTTTAGGGCCAGCTCACACAGCTTATTGCCAACGTAATTGAGGGACGGATTTCGCCCCGCAATGACGCGGTGCGGGGGGGCGGCAGCTCGCCGGCCCCATGGACATTCATTATTCGCGGCGTGTACACGCCGTAAATGATGTGCATGTCACTTTCTCCCCGCCCGGCGGATTCGCCGAGCGGGAAGAGGGGACGGAATCCATAGTTCTCTATGAGAACTGTGGATTACCTTAATGACTGGGACGGATTTCAGCCGTATTGGAGCGCAAATGCGGCGCGCAGTATGGCTGAAATCAGTGCCCAAATAAGCCGTGTGAACGAGCCCTCATGGGACAACACTGAAGATCTGACACTTTGAAAAAATGTAAAGTAGCCAGTGTGCAGCTTGTATAAGAGTGTAAATTTGGTGTCCTCAAAATAACTCAACACACAGCCATCAATGTCTAAACCACTGGCAACAAAAGTGAGTACACCCCTAAGTGAGTACACCCCTAAGTGACAATGGACAGATTGTGCCCAAAGTGTCAATATTTTGTGTGGCCTCCATTATTTTCCAGCACTGCCTTAACTCTCTCGGGCCTGGAGGTCACTAGAGCTTCACAGGCTGCAGCCACTGGAATCCTCTTCCCTCCTCCATGACGACATCACGGAGCTGGAGGATGTTAGAGACCTTGCGCTCCTCCACCATCTGTTTGAGGAGGCTCCACAGATGCTCCATAGGGGTTAGGTTTGGAGTCATGCTTTGCCGGTCCAGCACCTTTACCCTCATTTTCTATAGCAAGGAAGTGGTCGTCTTGGAGGTGTTTGGGGTTGTTATCATGTTGGATACTGCCCTGCAGCCCACAAGGGAGGGGATCATGCTCTGCTTCAGTATGTCACAGTACATGTTGGCATTCATGGTTTCCTCAGTGAACTGTGGTCTCCACAGTCGGCAGCTCTCATACAGCCCCATGACACTCCCACCACTATGCTTGATTGTAGGCAAGACACGCTTGTCTTTGTACTCCTCATCTGGTTGCTACCACACACGCTTGCCACTATCTGAACCAAATAAGTTTATCTTGATCTCATCAGACCACAGGACATGGTTCCAGTAATCCATGTCCTTAATCTGCTTGTCTTCAGCAAACTTTTTGTGGGATTTCTTGTGCATCATCTATAGAAGAGGCTTCCTAGACAGTTCTTTGAGGGGCCATGTTAAACTTCCAGTTACCACTATGAGTGAGTGTGAGAGTGGTAACACTAAATTTAACACACCTGTTCCCTATTCATACCTGAAACCATGTGGTGGGAAAATGGCAAATTGGGCACAATTTGTTCATTTTCACTTAGGGGAGTCCTCACTTTTGTTGCCAGAAGTTTAGACATTGATGGCTGTGTGTTGAGTTATTTTGTGGGAACACCAAATTTACACTGTTAGGGTATGTTCTCATGGCGTCCTGCAATACGCTTTTTGAGAAGTAAAACAGATTGCGTAAAAACGTATCCAAACACGTACCACAAAGTGTTGCATGTCTTTGGATACATTTTCTGGACTGCAAAAAAACGTACCCTATTGCTAATAGGGTTTTGTAACACATAAAACGGATCAAAAATTGACATGTTAATTCTTGGAATCGATCGGTTAATCACATTACAAAAACACCAATACGTGTTTTATATTGGAATCAATGTAACTGCACAGGAACACTGTTACATATGTCTTTGGGTATGTTTGGGTTTTTGAGACCGAAAAATGTACCCAAATATGTATTTAAAAAACGCCATGTGAACATACCCTTATACAAGCTGTACACTGACTACTTTACACTGTATCAGTCATATCTTTAGTGTCCTGTGAAAAGATACAATATTTAAAGAAATGTGAGGGGTGTACTTATTTTTGTGAGATTCTGTATCTCATAGGGATGTTCGTTTTCTTCTAGATCTTCTGAATCGGACGAACTTCTGACTTTTCACAAACTTTCTTACCACGTCACTACGGCCCTGAAATAAAAATTTCAGCCACCAATGAGGTTCTCGGCTATTTTTAGGAATGCTCCGAAACATATCTTCCTTCTAATTCCATCTAAACAATCTCCTGCCAACCAATCCGGCATGCCCCAGATGCTCATTCTGAGAAATAATACGACACCTGCCGATTACTCTGCCTATGGTGGTTTCATGTTGCGACCATCTGAATGGAGGCATATTTTTACCATTCAGCTACATATGACGTGAAGTGCTTGATCAAACGTCCTCTGGAATTTTACATTAGGGGGCATGATGAAAAAAAAAATTATCAAAAAAAAAGTCAATGTTTTATGCTCTAGCGAGATTCACATGCTCCTAGCCCCCCCACTTACTCTCTCCTCGCTGCTTGGTACCTTCTGCTAAGCCCCTCATAAAAGTTTCATCCATGCTTAAGCTACGAACGTCAAGACAAAAGAGACATATGTTCTGAGATGGCCCTTCACAGCCGGATACGTATCAGGTATGAAAATAACATTCCTCTGAAGACTTAAAAATAAAAAAAAATCCCGTGGTCTTCAAATTTAGCTCTTCACATCAAACGACAAAGGGAATCTTTCATTCAAATGAGGTGTATACGGTCCCCAGAAGAGAAGGCAATTCCGAGCTTATTGCCTATATTTTCGAAGCTCAAGCCAACATCAATTACTTCTCACCGGCTAGGCATGTAAGAGCCAGCTTCCTGTTATTTGACATTTTTATTTTGTTGGGTGCCCTTCTCACCTACCTTTCATGTGGAGCCTAATCTTGCTGCCGGTGCACAAAGGCGGACAGAATACCTTTTTGGTAATCTCTCTATGGGGCTTTGCAGAAGGCGAAAGAATGAGGAACCCAAGAGAGAGGCTCCTTCAGAGCTTGTCCGTGAAACAAAAGATTTGTTAAGGATCTTACAAGAGGAACTTTTATTCAACACCGAAAAGAAATCCTGCCCTTTATTTTTCTGAAATATCTATATATTTCTCTTTATTTTGTACCCAACATGGGGCCCAAATATAAAGAAAAAAAAAACCTTCCCTTTAGAAGCACAAAGTTAGAAGAAAAATTTAGTTTGCTATGCCCGCTGTGAATTAGACAGCACTACATTTTTCGAGAGGCTTTTACATGTTGAACATGTTTGCCGGGCCAGCGCCGGGAAACGTGAATGTTTAACTCTCTCATGGTTGACAAATAATAGAAAGTTATGTCTGGTTTCTTTAAACATAGGTTGAAAGTAAATTTTTAGGTGGGATTTCCTAAATTCCCAAATTTTTGGATTTACACCAAGAGAAGTTCAGGGCTCTTAAAGGTCAGGAAAGGAGGAAGCATATTTCACAAATGTTGGCAGATTTCTGTAGATTCATTTCTAGGGTAGAAGGACTTTCATCACTGACTGCCGGACTGAGGCTCCTTGAGCACAATAGAGAACCTCAACCACCAACTGCAAGACTGAGGACCAATGAGCAAACTAGAGGACCTCAATCACCAATTGCAATGCTTAGAACTCTTGAGAACATTAGAGAACCTCAACCACCAATTGTAAGACTGAGGACCCTTGAGCATACTAGAGCACCTGAACCACCAATTGTAAGACTGAGGACTCTTGCGCACACTAGTGGACCTCAACCGCCAATAGTAAGACTGAGGACCCTTAAGCTCACTAGAGGACATTAACTGCCAATTGTAAGACCGAGGAACCTTGAGCACAATAGAGAACCTGAACCCCCAATTACCTTGAGCACACTAAAGCACCTGAACTCCCAATTGTAAGATGGAGAACCCTTAAGCACACTAGTAGAACTCAACCACTAATTGTAAGACTGAGGACCTTTTGAGCACACTAAAGCACCTGAACCCCCAATTGTAAGATGGAGGACCCTTGAGCACACTAGTGGAACTCAACCACAAATTGTAAGCCTGAGAACCCTTGAGCAAACTAGAGGACCTAAACTACCAATTGTAAGACTGAGGATCCTTGAGCAAACTAGAGGACCTAAACCACCAATTGTAAGATTGAGGACCCTTGAGCATATGAGAAGAAATGATTCTCGGGGAGCAGACTTCAACCATACAGAACATGTGCATGTCCACTATTAATTATTCTAATTTTGGTTATCACAGTCAATACAAGACAAATCATCAATAAGATCTAAAAGGTTATTTGAGATCCATCCCATAAGAAATAGACACTAGTGGTAAGAGACTGGCTCCAAAGTCATTACCAAATGGTGTTGTCTTCTGGTGGATCTTTGGGAACCAGTTGTATTAGAGCAGGCATCCTCAAACTGCGGCCCTCCAACACCCAAGAATCCCACTGTAATAGATTATATAAATGCATGATGGGAGTTGTAGTTTCCCAACAGCTGGAGGGTCGCAGTTTGAGGATGCCTATATTAGGGTGTCAGAGTCTGGGCCCACAAGAGTATTTTCTAGTACTCGGATGGCCCAGTTCAGCCCAGTTTGTCGTAAAATTGAAAAAAAGTCAGGCATACTTTCCCACTGCTATTCTGTAGTGCTCTGGGATATGTTCCTCTTGATTTCCCTTGCCGCGTGCCATCCATTAGCAGAGGCTCCATTGTAAGGGAAGGGAAGGCACAAACCTTCGATGTTGGGCAGACTCCGCAAACCAAGTGAAAAGAAGTGGAATCCGGGCCCTACAGAATGGCAGCAGTAGCAGGGGACTGGGAGGTGGGTATGCATTTTTTTCTCTATTTTTCCTGATCCTGGCCCAATTGTAATTTTAAAAAACTGTAACACCCTTTACAAGTGTATTCCCATCTTAGAGGGAGGACATATCGCTATGACGCAGTGTTGGACTGGGGAGCCTGGGGCCCAGAGGTGGAGATGATTTTAGGGGCCCATCCTACAGCCCATCCATCCTACAGCCCACCCTATAGCTACTGTAAATGACTATACATGCTTCCTATATTCTTCCTCTTGCTTTTTGTCTCTCTTTCTCTGCTTTTTGCCTCTTCTGAGGATGTATATACAGTTAAAGACAACTCTCGGTCTCCTATGCTCCAGGGCCCACCAGTGGTTTCTCCTATTCCCCTGTGGGCCAGTCCAAGCCTGCCATGTCATGGCGTGGCGACAATTTATGACCGATGGATGTCAACCTCTGAGCTCCTTTCCCATAATGCTTTGTGATATGCAGATGCTTTGTGGAGTGCAAAAGGCAATTTCGAATCTCCACGCGCCTATATGGGCGCTCTCCCTAAGGAGAGATCTTCCCTTTCTGAGCCACTCATTGCCTCCCTCTCAGCCAAGTCAGCGCCGCTCAGCTCTGTACTGACGAGGGGCAAACACCCCGAAACACCTGTCTACAGATGGGTGATGCTGGCTTGGCTATATATCCCTTCTTGCTTTCTAATGACTCAGTGGGTCAAAAGCAAATTGAGGATTTGTTACATCCAATAGAGTGCGCTTGAGCTTCTCAGCTCCTTTCCCATAATGCCTTGTGATCACTGGAGATGGAAATATTAGAGATACTACTTTAAGACTATGGAAATTCAGAAGCACATGTCCATTATTTCTTGGTGGGACTGTACAAAGCACATGAACCATTATTGATTTGATTTTCCCTTGGTGATGAGATAAGAGAGATTTTATCTGCTCTCAGTGCACATGTTTCTCTGGTTACATCCATAATCTTCCTTCCTGATTAGACAGAGCATGGAGTGATGTCACCATGGACAGAGTTTACTCCCTGAGCAGACTCATTATCTATAACAAGATTAGCTTTTGTTTACAGATCAGCAATTGTTTCCACTCCTTGAAGCACTTGTAACTTTGTTTGCTGAAGAGTAAATCTCCTGCACTTAGGTCTTTGTAATGTCCCAGCTACTTAGACATAAGCTAAATATACTAATCACTGCTATAGAACCACCCACAGTCTGACAAGACCAGAATGGATGAAAAGCTGCTTGTGACTCAGTGAAACAGCATGGTGAGAAAACCCAGTTAAGGTGCATAAAAAATCTTTAGAGCCACTGTAAGAACAGCTATTCTTCCCCATCAACTTTATAATGGAAGTTTTCGAGATAAAATTTCAAATAATTTTTTGAAATTACTCAGAAAAAAACTATTTTCTTACAGCTCTGTGCTGTTTCTCTTTTATTCCTCCTCGAAATGTATGAATGAATAAAAAAATAACTGGACATTTGCATTCATCGTTCAATAGGGCTTGTACTTCAGATTGTTCGACACGTGCTAACGGAAGAAAATACCCTTATAGATGAGAGGGAACCAACCCCCAATTGTCAATTTATTAAAGACCACCTCCCATTTCGTAATATCCTCTCTAAAAGTTCACTATGAGCCGGCCTCAGGGTTATATGATAGAGGGAGAGCGGCTGAGCTCTGTGATATATAGGGTTATATGATAGAAGAGAGAAGCTGAGCTCTGTGATATATAGGGTTATATGATAGAGGGAGAGGAGCTGAGCTCGTGATAATATAGGGTTAATGATGAGGAGAGGGCACAGCTCTGTGATATAAGGTTATATGTAGAGGGAGAGAAGCTGAGCTCTTGTGATATAAGGTTATTATGATAGAGGAAGGAGCTGGCTCTGGATATATAGGGTATATGATAGAGGAGAGGAGTGAGCACTGATATATAGGGTTATATAAATAGAGGGAGAGCGCTGAGCTCTGTGATATATAGGTAAAAATTGGAAATTTGAGAGCGGCTGTCTCTGTGATATATAGTGTTATATGATATAGGAGAGGAGCTGAGCTTTTGTATATATATGGTTAATAATAGAGGGAGAGCGGCTGGGTCTGTGATATATGGGTTAAAATAGAGGGAGAGGGCCCTGAGCTCTGTGATATATGGGTTAATGGATTAGAGGTGGCGGCTGAGGTCTGTGATATATAGGGTTATATGATAGAGGAAGAGGAGCTGAGCTCTGATATATAGGGTTATATGATAGAGGGAGAGCGGCTGAGCTCTGTGATATATAGGGTTATATGGAGGGAGAGCGGCTGAGCTCTGTGATATATAGGGTTTTATGATAGAGGAGAAAAGCTGAGCTCTGTGATATATAGGGTTATATGATAGAGGAGAAAAGCTGAGCTCTGTGAATATAGAGATATATATAGAGGGAGAGCGGCCTGAGCTCTGGATATATAGGTTTTATGATAGAGGAGAAAAGCTGAGCCTGTGATATATAGGGTTTTTAATGATAGAGGAGAAAAGCTGAGCTCTGTGATATATAGGGTTAATGATAGAGGAGAGGAGCTGGGGCTCTGTGATATATAGGGTTATATGATAGAGGGAGAGGAGCTGAGCCCCTGTGATATATAGGGTTTATATGATAGAGGGAGAGGATCTGAGCTCTGTGATATATAGGGTTATATGATAGAGGGAGAGGAGCTGAGTCTGTGTTTTGTAGGGTTATATGATAGAGGAGAGGAGCTGACTCTGTGATATATAGGGTTTAAATATGATAGAAGAGAGGAGCTGAGCTCTGTGATATAGGGTTATATTATTGAGGGAGAGAAGCTGAGCTCTGTGATATATAGGGTTATATGATAGAGGAGAGAAGCTGAGCTCTGTGATATATAGGGTTATATGATAGATGAGAGAAGCTGAGCTCTGTGATATATAGGGTTATATGATAGAGGAGAGAAGCTGAGCTATGTTATATATAAGGCTAAATGAAAAAGGGAGAGAAGCTGAGCTCTTTGCTGTATCGGGTTATATAACCCTATATATCACAGAGCTCAGTTTTCTCCCTGTATTACATCTTGATCTCTGATACAGCAGCATAAGTCACCTTAAATTTAAAAGAATTGTCTAAATGTTCAGAAAACTGGGCAGCAAATGTCCCAAAATTAATAAACAAAAATATAGATTCACCTCTTTAATACCCCCCTGCTGTTTCAAGGGAGATGCCATATCAGCCCATAACTATGGCCTCACCCCGGCTTGTACCATAGCTACCAGTGTAACCTAGATTGGGCAGCCACCCGAACGTCCCGGCTAGACCGGCAGAAGAGGTAAGTGGTTTTTTTGTAGTTTGCTGCTTTTTTGTGAAATATTTTATGCAGATTTTTGAAGAGAATAAAAAAAAAAAAAAAATCAAACACATAAAATATATTTATGTAGCTATGTGCATGTACAAGTGGATTTATGGAAGGACATCTGCTGCTTATTTGTTACATATTTTATGCACAGTGTTCCCTTCTCATATAATATTAATTGGTTCTGGATGTTGAAACTATAACTCGGTATAAAACTGGTGATTGGCTCCGAAGTCCCCAAAATATCATATCTACCCACAGAAAGGGAAAAAAAAATCATAAAAAACTTAACATTTATTAAATATCAATGTTAAAAATGTACATATTCAAAATTGTCAAAAATAAAGCAAGATGTATGTCCCGTCCAAGCAAACGTATCACAAAGGCTTTGGTCTCTCACTTGCTCGGTATTGCCTGTTCCCTCCATATCAATACCGGGCCTTCATGATCCATGGGGAGACCGAACGTGTCATTAGGAGTCTACTGTTCTGGAGTAAGACCTGCACTCCGATGTGGGGAGTCCTCTAGCCCCTATTATGGGATTCTTGGTTACTAATCCTGTGCAGACTGCTATCATCACAGAAGGTCATTTTGTATCGGTCTTCTTAAAACTCTATGGGCATGTCCCCACGGCACAGGTTTTCGGCCGGTTTCCGTTTTTTCAGACCGCCTGAAAAACCGTCCGAAAATACAAAAAGGGGGGCGCTATGGAAAACCTGCGCAGTCCCAACTGCATGGATTTTCCCCGTCCGGTTTTTCCGCCCCGGGTCCCCCCGCGCAAAAACCATTCTACGGCCCCAATCTTCCGTCCGGTTTTGGGGACGGAATCGGCTTTTGGAAAGGGGGGGGGTCAAGCGGAGGGCCCCCCCCCCCCCCCACCCCCCCCCGGGCCAAAACGGCCAAAACCCGGCGGGAAACCCCGGGTTTTTCCCTCCTTCGCCTTGGGGGTTTTTCCGCAGGGAACGTTTTAAAGGGAAAATTTCTTGGTGACAACATTGACTTTTAAAGAACTTTTTTGCAAAAAAACTTTCACCTTTTTCCCCCCCGGGCGGTAAAAGGTACATAGGAGAAGACTATTTTAACCGTTTTTCAACTTATTTTCCCTTTTATTTCCCCCAAACTGCCCTTGGGGGAATCGGTTTTGGGAGAAGCAAAAACTGTTGGGACTTTTTTTTGGGGGTTTTACAAGGTGTTGGTGTTTATTTAAAGGGGGGTTTCCGACGGGGCGCTTTTGCGGGCGACCACCATCGATTTAAAAGGGGGGGCAAAAATATTTCCATGCTTTATCATTATTTATTACCTTTAAAAACCCCTGTGATTTTGTTTTTTACCAATGGGGGAAAGGTGGGAAAAGAAAGGAAGCATGGAGGCTTAAAGGGGTTTTTGTAAAATTTCTTTAAAAGGGTTTCATAAAAGGGGGACAGTGAAACAAGCAATTTGCAGTTGGATGTATTTGCAAAGCTGTCTTGTTTTCCTTTTCCCCTTATTTTTGTTTTGTTAAACATTTTTCCCCAGTACCGGTGGGATTCCCCCCGCCCTTCATTGGTGACGGCTCACAAATTTTAAATTTGTCAGGCCCCCGGTGATTCAGGGAGCGGCTTCCTGCCTTCCCTCTTACTCAGAAAAAGGGGCCGGCAGCATTTACCTGCACACAAAAGAAACAAAAAAACACTGCGGGGTTTTTCTACAAGCAGAAAACACAGAAATGGCCTCGTTTCCCTGCTTCTCCACTCAGAAAAGGGGCCCCTTTAACAATTTCACTCTGCACACCCAGCAGAAAACACACTGAAATGATTTACAACAGAAAACAGCAAAATTTTGCCTGGTGCCTAACCTCCTCATAGAAGGGGAGCGTCCGGTCATGGGAAAACTGGATTCAAGAAAACAAACCTCCGCTGGAGAGGAAAGAGACATTGAAGACTGTCAGTTTGAATGCAGGTATTGGTATTTAAACAGCTTTAAAAAATAAGACTGCAGGGATAGGAAAACAGTGAGATGGGGACTCGAAAAGGAGGGGGGGGGGGAGCAGGGATCCCCCCCAATGATCTCAAACAAACACACTGACTCTGAGGAGCATGAACAGTGAGGGTGGGGTGATGTCCCCCCCCTTCATTTAAAAAAACACCCGCTGGGAGGGGAAAAACCCCCTGGATTTGTAGACTGAAAAATTTAAAAATTTATTTTGAAAACACCGAATGAAAAAAGCGATTACCCCCCCTTTAAAAAGGTCATATATAAAAAGGGGAAAACTTTGTTTTGTTGCCAGAATTTCTCTCCCAATTTGTGGTTTTGATTAATCATGTATATGTCGATTTTTTGCCCGCACTCTTGAGATAAAGTGTTATGCAGATTTTAGGAGTTAAATTGATTTACTCCTTTATGGTGATTTTTAAATCGTATTTTTTTTATTAAGGTTCCCATGAGGTGTGCTGCGTTTTTCTGTATCTTTATATACAAAAATCTTGAAGATTTGTTTAGGCAGTGGTACCTTTTGGGAGAAGGTCAGGGAGAGTTATTAATTTAATAGGCGACCCCTCCGAGGTGGGGCCCGTCCTTTTCGGACATTACCCGGCTGTTACAGGAATGTGGGTCTTTTTGAGGGACAGATATTCTTGTTGATTATATTTTTTTGGCAGGGGTTTTTTGCTGCAGTAAATTATGGGCTTTATACTGTGAATGTTTTTATTGGCAAGTAATAAAAGGTAGATTTTAGATTTAGAGTTTGGTGCATAATTTCAGTGATTTATCTGGAGAAGATCAAAACACGTTGGGACAATTTGAGGGCTTACTAAGGTGTTGGTAGTTTATTTAAAGGTGAAGTTCCTTACGGGGACGCTCTTGTCGGGGCGACCACCCTGTTTTAGGCGAGGGTTAATATATGCCCGCTAGTTCTACTAGGACAGGTCCCTTTTGTGCTTGTTTTTGTCTTCAATTATTGCAAGCCTTTGTGATATTTTTGCTTGGATCCATCATACATTATTTTTATTGACAAGTTTGAATATGTACATTTTTAACACTGATATTTATTAAATGTTGATTTTTATGATTTTTTTCCCTTTCTGTGATTATGATTATCAGGGAAAATTTTAATGGCTTGCATTTTAGCCAAAGGGGAACTTTTTGCCCCCAAAATATACCCAATGTCAAAATTGTTTTGCCGCTGCCTTGTCCCATTGCTGTTACCTCGGATCCCCCGTTTGTGTCCCCCGGTGTCTGCCTGCTGCGTGTCCCTTTGTCTGTGTGCCACCTGTCCCTTTTTCCTTTTGTTCCTTATTGGGGTTTTTTATGCTCCGGTCCAATGACTATGACATAACTTGATTAAAGGGAAATTCCCGTCTCTGTTCCGGCAGTTATTAATGTCCCCCGGCTCCTGAACCACTGCTTTTTGGTTTACTGTTTTTAGGTTGTCTGTTCCTGTTTTCCTGTTTACCCGCTGTGTCCCCCCGGGCTTCCTGTCAGTTTTTGTCAGCCTGTTCCCTGGGTTCTGTTTTTTTCTGTACTGCATTGTAACCCGCTTGATACCTGGGGATTTCGTACTCACCTGGCTGCCAAACGAGTAGAAGTCAGGGTGAAAACCCGGGGGTTCCCCCAGCCCCCGTGGGGGCTACCCGGTTTTAAAAACTGGGGACCCCCTTTTGACTCCGCTCCCGGCGGGTCCACTATACCACCATCTTACTCGCGGTGGCCCAAGGATCCACAAGCATCGGCGCCACGGTTCCTTCATGGATGCCCGGCATTACAACCCAAACATAAAAGATGAAAGGAAATGAAAACAATCCTAATCGTAAAGCCGTCCTTCTATAAAACATCAGAGAGAGTGTGGAAGTGGGGAAAACACTTTCTGTGATGAGGGGGCAGGGCTTATCGGTCATGGACTTTTCAAAAAATGTAGAAGAAAAAAAAAGAAATGTTTGGCCCCCCAAAACGGGCCAAGGGGCCATTCCCCCTGTAAGAGCGTACAGGACAGTAGATCGCACTGTACTGTAGAGGGCGCTATAGACCGCCCAAACATGCATGTACCTCACTAATACATGTAAGGCAGTACCGGACAGGTACCCCCCTTTTTACTGTGGAGATGCTCAGAACGCAATCATGGATGCACCTCCCCTAAAACATGAAAAGGGAGGAAGGGCATGTAGTACCCAATTGTACGAGAGAGGCCTATAGACCTCCCAATCACGGGAACACCTCACTAAAAAGTAAGAAAAAGTCAGGACAAATTATTGACTATTTGAAGGGCGCAAGACCACCAATCAGCATGCACCCACTAATCATGTAACAGCGTACAGGACATGTAGTACCGCACTGACGTTGAGGGACGCTACAGACACCAAAACACTGCACCCCTCATAAATATAAGGCGTACAGGGACATGTATGACTGTATGTAGAGGGCGTATAACCCCCCAAACACTGCATGCACCTCACTAATACTTTTAAGGCGACAGGCAGCGTACCGCACTGTATTTATAGAGGGGGTAAGACCACCAATCACCTTTCATGACCTCCTAAAATATTAAAAAGGGAGTACGGCATGCGACCACACTGTACGTAGAGCGGTGCTTAGACCCCAAACACTGCATGCACTTCACTTACATGTAAAACAGTACAGGACATGTTATAGCAGTACTGGAGGAGCCTATAGACCGCCAAACACTGCATGCACCCCCACAATTACATGTAAGAGCAGTCAGGAATGCAGTCGCACTGTACTGTATTTGGGCGCATAGACCCCCAATCATGCATGCACCTCAAATACAAAAAGAGCGTACAGGACATGCAGTACCACACTGTACTTTAGAGCGGGGGGCTATAGCCCCCCAAACACTTCATGCACCCCATAATCATAAAGAGCAGTACGGAATTATACCGACGTACGTAGAGAGGGGATAGCCGCCAAAAAACTGCATGCACCTCACTAAAACTGAGATTGTACATGTAAAATGTTCTTGATAATTTGTTCGATCTTCCATCAATCACATCTGCCACAGATCAGCAGAGGCTGTGACATTATATGGGCAGCGCTGCTTCAAGATACAATGTCCCAAGAAAGATCATTGTATTTTGGAAATATTGTAAACAGAGGTCACTGTAAAATGAGGGAGCTCTGTAAATTTGTGAAGTGAATAAAGAAAAAAAATAACATAATAAAGCAGGTATGTACAGTATACATACACCAGTAGATTTATTGCAGCAGAGTGGTCAGCACACTAGTGCAGCACTCTGGCTCGGCGCTCAGCACACTAGTGCAGCACTCTGGCCCGGCGCTCAGCACACTAGTGCAGCACTCGGGCCCGGCGCTCAGCACACTAGTGCAGCACTCGGGCCCGCGCTCAGCAAAACTAGTGCAGCACTCGGGCACGGCGCTCAGCACACTAGTGCAGCACTCGGGCCCGGCGCTCAGCACACTAGTGCAGCACTCGGGCCCGGCGCTCAGCACACTAGTGCAGCACTCGGGCCCGGCGCTCAGCACACTAGTGCAGCACACTGGCTCAGGGGTTAGAACTGTTGCCCTGCAGTTCTGGGGTTTTGTGTTCAAATCCCACCAAGGACAACATCTACAAGTATTCTGTATATTTTCCCCATGTTTATGTGGGCTTCCTGTGGGTACTCTGGTTTGCCCAAAAGTCCAAAAACATACTGATAGGTCAATCTGAAATTTACCAAGGTGAATAATGAGAATCTTTCAGTGCTGTGGAATAGAACGACACTAAAAAATGAATAAATATTTTCATTCACAAAAAAATTCTGCTATTAATTAATTCTAAAGTAACATAATAAATGTGGCGGATTTCACTTGTATAGTAAAAAATTTGATTTTATTCGAAAAATCATTTATAGTTTGTAATAGTTTCATAGTTTCATAGTTTGTAAGGCCGAAAAAAAAAAGGGACGTCATCCATTCACCCGTTGGGCTAAGGTTTGATCCAGAGGGGAAAAAAAACCCCAATGGGTAGAAGCCAATTGTCCTCATTTTGGGGAAAAAAAATTCCCTTCCCCGCTCCAACGGGCAATCAAAATAATTCTGGTCAATGACCTTCCCCTAAATCCAAAGTACTATAACTTGTTATATTATTCGCTCCAGAAATTTTCCCCAGGCCCCTTTTTAAAACTTGTTATTCAATTCCCTGACAAGCCCCTCTGGCAGGAATTCCATAGTTCACTGCTTTACAGTAAAGAATCCCTTTCTATGTTTTGTAGAAAACCTTTCTTTCCCCCAAAGGGACGTGGGGACCCCCCCCTTTGTTCTGATACAGTCCTGGGTAAAAATAATTTGGGAGATTCTATATTGCCTTTGTTGTTTTTTAAAAATTTTAAGCCCCCCCCAATTTGGTGTTTTTCTAAAACTAATAACCCTAATTTGAACTTTTGGGTACTGTGTCCCCCCAGCTTTAATTATTTTTGTTCCCGCCTTTGTACCTGTAAGCTCTACAATGTCTTTCCTGTGCATGGTTCCAAAACTGTACCAAATTCCTGTGTGGTCTAACCAGTGACTTGTTAATGGGAGAATAAAGTTCTCATGTGCCCTTCTATGCCCCTTTTATGCAACCCTGATCCTATTTGCCTTGGCAGGCGCTGACACTGGTGCTACAATTAAATTTTTCTGTCCCCAGGATTCCCAATCCTTTTCCCAGTCATTTTTTCTCAGTGGTTTTTTTTCCTTTAAATGTAATCTGTAATGGTTTTCTTTCCCCATGTGATAAAAAAAAAAAAAACCTTCTTTTCTTGTTAAAAAAAACCCATCTGCCTTTCTCTGTCCGGGTCCAACTTATCCAGATCCCTTTTTTTAATAACTATTATCCCCTTTTTGTTTATTACTTTAAGAGCTTAGTATCTCTGCAAAAATCGATATTCTACTGTGTATTCCCGTGTAAATCTTTTAAAGAAAAGTTAAAGGATAGGGCCCAATAGACCTTGTGGTACCCCCTAGTAACACGATCCAGTCTGAGTTTTAAAACCGTTAAAAATACCCCTTTGTTTTCTATCAGTGAGCCAGTTACTTTTCCCCTTGCAACATTTTCCCCCAGTAAAACATTATCATTTTATTACCCAAACCTTTTTGTGGCCCGTATTTTAAAAAAGCTTTTAAAAAATCTGTTATGACTCCAGTGCCTAACCCCCCTAGTCTAGCACTGACTTCCCAAAAAGAAGCTCCGTCCTTTATAAACCCATGCGGGAAAGGCGTTAACATTTATTTTCATGAAACCCAGGATGTCTCTGAGAAAAACCTTCAAAAAATTTTTCCTAAACGAGGTTTTAAACTTTTTGGCCATCGTTTTGGATAAATTTTTGACCCCTTTTTAATATTGGAACCCCAAAATTTGAGCGCCATCCTTTGGGGGCATCCCCCCCTTTTTGCAGTCCAAAAAAATATTAAAAATAGGTTATCTATGACATTTTAGCTCCCTTTGGGGCACGGGGGGGATGCCACTGGGACCCGGGGATTTGTCATTTTAATTTCCCAAGGGGGTGCACTTTTTCCTGGGTTTAAAAAGAAACTTTTAAGTTGGGTTTTAAAAATTCCTGTTAACAGGAAGGTCATTCCCGAAATAAAGTGGAGAAAAAAGTGTTTAATCGTTTGTTTCTTCTCATCGCCCCCCTACTGTCTCCTCCTCAGTATTTTTCAAAAGGGGCCAAATTTTCTGTTTAATCTTTTTTACTATTTTATGTTTAAAAAAATATTTTGGGTTAGTTTTTTTTTTTATTAGCAAAATGTCTTTGTCTCCAGCTTTTGCTTCCTTTATCTTTTTTTTGCACCAATTTTTTTTCCCCAAGCTTTAGTGCCTCTTTACTGCCCCCCTGTTTTAGTGCTGAAACGCTTTCTTTTTGATTTTTAAATTTCCTCTTTTACATCTTGTTGATCCCTTTTGGGTTTTTTTTGTTTCTAAATTTTTTTTTACCCTTTAAAGGGATGTACCCCTCACAGTGGTAGCCTAGGATATTTTTAAAAAATATCCCTTTTATTTTTTGTGCTGCCTATTTAAAAATTTTCCCAGTCAATACGGTTAGGGCCCCCTAAGCAGAATAAAATTTTCCTTCCTAAAATTCGTGGTTTTTTTTGGCTCCTTACAAAAAAACTATTTAAGAATAAACGGAAAATTTTTTATATTAGGTCACTATTTCCATGCCCCCCACCGAACCCTTTTTTACTTGTCAGGGTTATTTAGTCAATATTAAGTCTAGAAGGGGTTTTTCTAGTCGGTTTTTTTGCACCATTTTGGCAAAGGTAAAAAATCATTGTTATTGACAAAAACCTGTTTCCCTTTTTGAGAGCTCAGGTTCAATTCCAATTTAGTTTGGTAGTTAAAATCGCCCCAATTTAATAACCCAATTCTGATTAGCCGCCTATCTATTTGCCCGAGGAGTACATCTTCCTGGGTTTGTTATTTTGGGGGCCTATAGCAGACCCCTATTAATATATTGTTATTGTTACCCCATGTATATTTACCCTAATGATTCCCCCCCTGTTTTTACCTTTACCCGTATTTAAGACTTGGGAACAGTGGCAAATGTGGCCCGCGGGTTTAACTCGGCTACGCGAATTTGGGCGGCCTCAAGTTCCACTTTGTAATTTTAAAAAAATTTTTTTAAAAAAAAAAAAGTTTTTACTTACAAAATGCAATCCGCTACGTTTTTTTTTTCTATTTGAAAAAGGTGGGACCGCCGACAGGATCCCAGTCTCAAACAGGAAAAGGAGTAAGTGGATTTCTCGTAAGCGTCTCTATGTGGACTTGTATTTGCGAATTATAAAGTAACATCGGCCGCGTTCTAAAAGCGAAAAGAAAATATGACATTATTAAAATGTATTCTTCCTCTAAACAGAAGATAAATCCTACAAAGAACTGCGCTGCCACCGAGATTTATTCCATTTTTGCA
>JAODAL010040546.1:0-36791 GCA_025379985.1 Phyllomedusa bahiana
TATAATATTTAAAAACCCTTTGTATGTTAAATTTTATTTTTGCAATTTAAATTCATATCAACAAGCCAATTTTGGTACGTGTTTAAGCATGAAACATCTCTTATCTATTGAGTACCTCATTGACCTTCAGGTGGGCCCTTTTACTGGTCTATTACTAACATTCTTTCGGTTAGTTGCACATAAATATCCTGCTCTAGGGGTTTTTGTTTTTTTTTTTTTTTTTTTTTCCAAATTTAAGGTTCAGTATTAATTACCTTTTTTTCGTATATCATACACGTTGTTTTAAACCTAGGGAACTCTAAGTTCTTTAGGATTTTTATTTGGATTTTTTTAATGGTTTATCAAAAATAACAACTGTTTAGCGAACAAATTTTTTTGCTCATGGGCTCGTTTTTAAAATTATAAAATACTGTTTTAGCGCCTTTCATTGCCATGTTGTATGTTATTTTTTTTATTCAAGCCTGGGCCGCCCCTGCGATTTTGCAGTCATTATATGTGCCCGGCGTGCTTAAGAATGCGCCGGTGACAGCGCATTGCATCCGGTCTATGTAGTTTATTTAACTGTTTTTTTCCCCCCCGCTACGCACATCACGAGGCATTTTCCGGTATTGCATCCGACCTTGTAGTTCTAACACCTTTGTAACTTTTGTTTTTTTTTTTTTTTTTTTTTTTGGGCGTTTGCATACGGGGCTCTTGGTGTCAAAGGTGCTAAGGGCTGAAAAATTTGGGTTTTAAATTTCCCTTTGCTAATATGTGGCTTGTGATCACTGAATTTTTTTACTGCTTGGACCGTCCAGAAATCAGATAGCGGGGATCTGTACTATTTATCCTGGACCCCGCCTCTATCTACCGCCCGTTTTCCATCATTAAGGGAGGGAGTTATTTTTTATGCATACATCTTTTGTTTTTTCCTTAATTTCCGTATTGTTTTTTATAAACTGAAAATTTTTCCCTGATGAACCCCAGACTAGGGGGGAAAAGCTTGGGAAAATTGGAATATTTATGCGTTATTGATCATCTTCTAGACCATCACAATTCATATTTTATTGAACATCAAACGATATGCTGTTTATTGTTATTTATCACAGCACTTTTTTTTTTTTGTGACTCCATTTTGTTATAAAAGTGTTTTTCTTTTTTTTTCATTTGATGTAGCAGGGACAGGGGTTTTGTTTTTTGGTTCCGTGGGGGCGCCCTTTTTTGGGCGATTTTCCCCCTTTTGAGGCAGACAGGTCTTTTGTAGGGTAAATTTTAGGGTTCTTTTTGTTTCTTTTTCAATTCTTATTTTTTTTTTTAAAGTTTGTTTTTATTACTTTTTCAGTGTTATACCTGTATTTTTTTGGTTTAAAATTTTATTTGGAAAACCCAAACTTCATTTATTATATCAAGGGTTTCCTAAAAACCAAAACATCGTGCTTAAGGGAAATAACATGGTAGGTTTGACAAAGAAACACTTTAACCCAAACCATCCAAAACCAAAAGCCCGAATGTCGGCATTGCCAGGCTTTTGGCCTTTGGAAATGTTTCCTTTTTCCCTTTTGGTGACACAGATGGGGTTTCCCCCCCACCATGGGGCCCCTTTCCTCCCCCAATGCCAGATGCCGAGCAGGCATTTCTTTTCCAGAAAAGCCGTTTCCCCGCCCTGGCCCCGCCCCATGTCCCTCAAAATTTCAAGCGCGTTTTTCTGCATAGTGTCCGGAAAAGTCCATTTCCCCCACCAGACAAAATGGAAATATAAGCACGCAAAAAGGGCCCCAAAAACCCCTGTGACAGCTCACGGGGGTTAGGGTGGGGATGTCTCTGGGGGTACGGTGGCTCTCAGGCCCCGGGGCACCCTCTTCAAAAACCCCAGGGATGGTGCGGGCTTTTTCCCCCCCCAAGGGCCTCTGGTGGCATCACGTGCCCCCCGAACCAAACCCGCCGGTTGAAATTAATCTTTTTGAGACCGTCCCCCACACAGGGCAGGAGCTGTGGACGGCCCCTCCGCAAAGAACCGAGGGCGGGTTTGGGTTTACAAGAACCTTGGGGCCAGGAAAAGGGGGGTGCGAAAAACGTGGGGGAAATCGCTGGCCGCCCTTAAATCGTAGGCTGGAGCACAAATTTCCCTTTCCTGGCACATGTCATGGGAAACCTTGCCCTCCAGAAATTTCTAAAGAGCAAACCCCGGGGCGGACTTTGCCTGCTGGGAAGGCTCAGGTCCCGAGTTTGGGACTTCCCCGTTTTGCCACCGGCTTCGTCCCCCGGGCCCCCGGCTGCGTTTGGGGCCCCAGCTCGGGCCCCCCCGTCAACCGTCTCATTTGTTTTACGTGGGCAACACGCGGAATTTCCACCCTTTCCCCATGCCCCCAACGAAATTTTTGGGGGCAGGGGGCAATGCCATTAAAGCATACGAAGTGACACTGGCCTGACCCGCAGGGTGCGGGGCCCCGGGGTGGTTTTAGCCACGAGAGGGAGGCAGGTGAAAAGAGCTCTGCAAACCCTCCTTGCTAGGGTTTTTTAAGAACCACCAAAATGGCAGTGCGGACAATGCCCTTTTCACATGAGGGGAAATTTTTGGGGATTTTTATTCTGGAACGATCCTTTTGGGCACCTGAAACAACCCGGTTCCCCGGGCCCGCGAAAGGGGGGGAGGAGACCGGGCACAAATGCAGACAAAAGAGCCCCTTTTTCCCCCGTCAAATCCACAAGGCCCACAGTTTCTCAATTTTTTTCCGGGCTTCATTAGGCAGGGTTTCAGGGGCCCCGAGCTAGTGCAAAGGGCGGCACCTCAGCTCTCATCTGAGGCAAGTCCCCCCTGTTTTGAAACTGTGCTGGAGTTAAAGCGGAGGAGGAGGAGGAGGAGGGATTCCCCAACAAACCCACGCCCTGCCTTGGGAAAGAAAGGGTTGGGGTGAATTTGAGGCAGATGAGGAAAAATGATTTGCTAATTTGGGCCCCCAACCCGAGGCCTTTTGGGGAAATCAAGGCTCCATCTCTCACATGAGTGCTTGGATGCTCCCTTTTTCCCCCAACCCTGATTTCCCCGCATTTAAGGCCAAACAAAATGAACAAAAATTACTGGGGGGGCCACCCCCCTTGGTTCCCCGTTACAAAAAACAAAAATCAGCACTTTTCCTTCCACCCACCCACCCCAAAAAAGATAAAATGCAGGAAATGGAGACCTTGCTGGGTTTAAACAACTGGAGACACAGTTGCGTCTTTCTTTAAAGTTCCTCAAATGTCACGGGGGAACCAAACCCCCAGGACGGGCAGGGAGTAGAAGTGCCAAAATAGCCAAACGGCAAACAGCGGCAGCAGCAGGGAAGGAGGGAAAGGGCCAAATGGGTGACCCCCTGGCCCAAACTTTTGTTTAACCACCCACCAATTCAAAAGCAAATGGGCCGGCCACACTAAAAACAAAACCCCGAGAAACCCGCCTTTAAAATCATGGGCAAAACGACATCGCTCTCAACAACCGATGTTTTTCATGGTCCCCGGGCCCAAAAACTTCTGGGGATCCAAAATGGGGCAAAAGGCCCACTGGGTTTGCCACGCCATAGAAGTGATTTGGGGCCCGCCCAGGGAGCCAGGGCATATCTGAGCGGACCTTTAACACAGCCGGGGGGGAGTCAATACAGGGCCCAAAAGCATTTTCCGGGGCTTTTTTTACAGAAAATTGGGGGGATCGTTTGACTTTCAAACAAGAAAGAATCCAGATTGGATGGTCATGAAAATTTTTGTGGCCCCAATTGGCCCCAGGTTTACCGAATTTTGTTTTCTGGCTACTTTAAAATTCCTCCTTTCCCAAAAAGAAAAAGGTCCCTTAAAAAATTATTTTTTAAAAAGAAACATTTCTTTCTGCAAATTTTTATTCTCCAATTCCCAACAGTTTTTTTTGCTTTTGGTTTGCTGTGAGGAGACAAAAAAACACCCAAAGGTTTCATGACAAAACCAAAAAAATTTCCCTTTACTCACTTTAATCTTTAAATTTTCACATTTTTCCCAAGGTTTTTTGGGGCATGTTTGCCCTTCACAAAATTTTTTAAAGGGGGGCTGAGAAGGGCCCCTTTTTTAAAAATTTTTTGGGGTCATGTTGGGTGTGGGGATCCCGCAATAATTTTATGGTCCTTTGGAACAGAAATGGGGGCTTCTAAGTTGGGGATTTCCCCCCTCACAAAATTTTTAAAAAGTGGCGAGAAGTCATTTTTTTTAATTTTTTTGGGGCAGAACCCGCTTTTTAAATGCAGCAATACTACGGTCCTATTCTAAAAAATTTTTTTGTTTTTTTAACAGACTTTTTTTTCACAAATGGTCAAAAAGTGGCCAAGGATGATTTGGGGCCCGTCAGAAACAAGGGAAAAGGGGGACACTGTTAATGGACCATAATTGGGAAAATGACTTTTTTTTTTTTTGCAAGAAAACTTTAAAAATAGCTATCAATCCCTTTATTGAGAACCAAAACCCCAAAAAAATACAATTAAAAAAGGAAACAAAAAAACATGGTTGGGGTTCCATCCGAGTTTTTTAAAAAATTGGGTTTTTTTTTCTAAAATTAAATACAAAAAAACTTTGCATTTTTACAAAATTGCTTTTAAAAAAAAAATTTCCCCTGAATTGGTTTCAAGGGAGTACAGGAAAACTTGACCAGATTGTTTTTGGGGTTTTTTCAGGGGGACATGAATTAAAGGAGCACGGACAGAGAACCCAAAATACAGAGACAATTTTCCCTCCAAAACTTTAAATAAAAAGAGAAAAAGAAAAGCCAAATAAAGGGCAAACCCGGGTGCAACCCGGAGCGTTAAAACCAAACCCGTAATTTTCCAAAAAAAGGGTCAAATGGGCCACACTTTATACAGAGGGGCAAGCCCCTACCCCAGGTATTGACTTTGGGAAATGAGGAAGGCTTGGGGGTCTCCCCACTTTCCCCAAATCCTGCTTCACCCGACGATTTCAAATTGGCCCGGGGTCATCAAAGGGCATTTTAAACCTGCGTGTTTTAAAAGAAAAGACGGGAACCCCCACCTGGGGGGTCCACCCGCACCCCAAAAAAAACTTTTGGCCCTGGGTCATTTCTGTGGCCCCGGACAGGGTATGGGCAATGTCCAGTGAAACTAAAATGGGGGTTGAAAGACTCCTTTTTTTCCGGGACTTTTTAAAAAAGTGGGGGTCAGCAGGTTTGGGGGTTCATGCTGTGGCCCCCGGCCCGGTAAAAGTTTAAAGCCATTTAAATTTTAAAAGGGGGGTTAAAGACTCCTTTTCCCCGGGAAATTTTTAAATGTGGGGGCATGCAGGTTTTTGGGGTCAGCTGGGGCCCAGGAAAAAGGTTTTAAAAGGGGGAAAAGTCCCTTTTAGGTTAAAAAAAGATGGTAAAAAATCAAACTGCCTTCCGGGACTTTTTAAAATTTGGGGTGATTCAGGTTTAAAAGGTCATGGGTGGGTACAAAACAAAGGGGGAAGTGAAAAGGGGTGTTTTTTTTTTTTTTGTGGGGTTTTAAAACCTTTAATTTTGTTGCCTAAGATTTTACACGTACCAATTTTTACGTTTTGGGCCCGTTTTAATTCCCAGCTTTCCTTCCACCCTGTTTTGGGGGGTAATAATGAAGGTGTTGTTTGCTCCCCCCATAGACTTTTTAAAGGCATTATATCGCCAAAATCAAGGGTCACTATCGAAAAAACCCCCTTTTCGATGGTGGTCGACTAAACGACTTCCCCCCGATGTCGATAGCCCAAAAGAAATCCCCTCAAAAACTAGTTATATCTTTTAAACTGCATACAAGTGTCTGATGATTCCCCTTTTTTTTACCTTTTTAAAAAATGGGCATTCTTTTGGGGGTTTGCTAAAAAGATTTTTTCGCAATTTATATTTTTTTTTTCCGGGTAAAAATACGTTTTTTTTTTTTCAGATTTTTTTGGGGCAATCTTTTTTTTTTATTTTTTTTTTTACAGATTTTGATGCTAAAATCCTTTTCTAAACATATTTTGGCACTAATAAAGTTATCTTGCTACTGAAAATCCGTTTTTTTACGGATTTTGCCGC
This sequence comes from Phyllomedusa bahiana, assembly GCA_025379985.1. Lineage (NCBI taxonomy): Eukaryota > Metazoa > Chordata > Amphibia > Anura > Hylidae > Phyllomedusa > Phyllomedusa bahiana. The sequence goes on from JAODAL010040546.1 coordinate 6,017, forward strand.
CAGAATCCGTTTTTTTACGGATTTTGTCGCAAGAATCCGTTTTTATTTTTTACGTTTTTTTGGCACTAAAATAATTTTTTTTACAGATTTTGGCGCTAATAACATGATCTCGCTTCTGACGCCAAAAATACGTTTATGGATTTTGGCGCAAGAATCCTTTTTTTAAGTTTTTTTGGCACTAAAATAATTTTTTTTACATATTTTGGCGCTAAATAACGTATTTCGCTTCTGACGCCAAAAATACATTTTTTTACGGATTTTGGCGCAAGATCCATTTTTTATGGCTTTTGGGGGCAAAAATCCATATCTTTACAGATTTTGGCGCTAATAAAGTGATCTAGCTTTTGACGCAAATAAATAAATTTTTTACTGATTTCGGCGCCAGAATCCGTTTTTTGACGGATTTGGGGGCTTAGTTCAATATCTTAAAAATTTTGGCGCTAATAAACTGATCACGCTTCAGACACTAAAAATATTTTTTTTTACAGAATTTGCGCAATAATGCGTTTTTTTGGGAATTTGGCGCTAAATCCTTTTCTTTACAGAGTTTGATGCTAATACAGTTTTCTTGCTGTATGCAAAGATAATGTGGGTTTTTGTGGATTTCGGTGCAAGAATCTGGTGCAAAATTTAATAAAGCAGTAGCACGCAGCAGCACAGACACAAAGGACAATGTGCTCACAATGGCTACAGTGATCTAAAGGAAGTGACTACTATAACATGTTAACTCCGCCTGTAGGGTGTAGTTTATATCCAATGGCTTAATTTGTGCATACATTAAAAAGCAGAGCAAAGACGCTCCAAAAAACGAAAAACGCACCAAAAAACGGACGTTTTTTCAGCTGCTTTTGACAAGCAGTGGACAGAAAACTCAGTTTCATGAACATTTTTAGTAATTCATTTTCATGTCGTTTTTTGTCCACTGCAGTGTAGACATAGCCTTAGTCAGGGACTGCCTGTATAGGACAAGGAAGTGTGCCGCTAGTGGTCAAATTATGGGGACTAAGTATTAAAGTAAAAAAAAAGGTAAAAAAATATATTTTAAAAAATTTTAAAACCCCCCCCAAATTCAAACAAATACAAAGTTACCAAATTTGGGTTTATCAAAAGGGTTCCGTAAACGTTCAATCGATTTAAAAATATCCCCTTCATTTAAACCCTTTATGTTGAACACCATGGGGACAAAAATTGCAAAACACCAAAAAATTGGGTGTTTTTTTTTGGTCATTTAATGCCCCCCAAAAAAATTTGAAAATAAAAAGTGATCAAAAAGTGGGCAATTTCCCCAAAAATGTAAAACAGCCCACTGTCAGCTCACCTGAATAAGAGATTAATAGCCCTTTTTTAAAAAACCGGCTTGCAGAGCCAGGGAGACTCCCATCAGTTTAAACCGGGAGAGCAGCGGGAACCGGGCAAAAAAGATAAACTCCCGCAGGGTTTAGAAGTACTTTAAAGCAATGATCCCCGCAACTTATACTTTTAAAAATTAAAAAAAATTATTAAAAATTCCCAAATTAAAAAGTGAAATAAGGGTAGGAGAGTTGAATCCCGCACCAGGGCTACAGATTCACGCCGTGTTTTCAAAAAAAATACATATTTTTAAAATTCTTTGTACCCAGGGGTTCCCCTGCACAAACCAACCCCCTAAAAAAGGCGTAGCCCCGCGGGGTTTTTAACCCAAAGGATTACTAAAACGTATCAATATGTTTTTTTAAAAATAAATGCTTTCCCAATAAAATAAAAAAAAAAAAAAGAAAAAAGAGAAAGAAGCACTTAGTTTTGAATAGCAGATCATGCCGTAAAATTTAGGCCCGCGGGTTTTTGTCGAGTACCTAATACAAATTTTCCATTTTGCCTCTCGGGCAAAAATAACTTATTTTAAAATTCCCAAACCTTTCTAATTTTTTTGTGTTACTTTTTCAATACCAAACACTTTCATGTGGGTATGTCGCTGCCATTTTTTTCTAAAAAAATTTTTTAGCTACAGATGAAAAACCCAATTTCCACCATCGTTTATGGGATCAAAAATTTATGCCCGTCTAAAGGGGTTTTTTAAATGGGAAACTTGAACAGCCAATGTTTTGTAATTGCATTTTATGCATGCAATCTGAAATAAAACATATTTTGTTTTGGGGGCAATTGATATATTTAGGGATTTGATTTTGTATTTTTTTGTAACAAAAAGGGATACAAAGGTATCAGTAGTTTGAAATATTTTTGCAACAAAATCCCCAAATGTTGTGACCAAAAACCTTTGGGTTTTTAACCTTTGGGACAAAAGCCAATTTTTTTCTTTTTTTTTTTGGTCAAAAGAAAAAGACTTGGAGAAAAGATGGCCCCAATAGTGGCCCTCGTTTGGATAAAAAAATTTTAAATACCATCCTGAGTATAGTAAAAAAAATTTTTGGGTGCCTAGGGAGAAGGGGTTTAAGTGTTTTTAAAATGATATAAAGGGATTTTTTTAAAATTTGGGGTTATTACTGCGAAAGAGAAAGTATTTTTGGGCACATTTTTTTTTGTTTGGGTAGTTTTTTTGTTCATCTCTGATTTAAAAAATTTTTCTACTTTTTTTTTTGCTATTTTCGAGTATCTCAGTGCAAAATTCCCGTTCTTTCAGCCCGTAACTTAAACTTGTTTTTCTTAAATTTAAATTTTTGCTGCAGTAGAAGAAATTTTTTTAGTTCTAATGTATTCCCCTACTGGTATGTTATTAATGACAGTGGTGGATGACTTTAATAGCCAACGGGCATAAATTTAAAATGCGTAGGTTTACGTGGGGTCCCTACGTAACATTTGATGATTAAAATTTGGAGCTTATATCAAAGAAGCCCAATTATTTGGTGAATTGAATTTTTTTGGGGAAAAATGCAAGTTAAATAGAATTCTTTTTAAATTTTAAAGTGAACAAAATTATTGAAAACGGTACCGACCTTTCCCCTTTATCAGGAGGTGGTTCGTCAAAAAAACCCCCTTTACCCCCTGATATGGGAAAAAAAAGGATTATCCACCCGGTGAATAATTTTTGGCTTTCCCAGATGAAACATATAGATATTAGCTAAAAGGGCAAAATTTTTCCCCCCCAAATAAAAAGGCACCTGTTCTTTTTAAAAAAAAAATAAAAAATCAAACATGAAAAAATTTGTGTTTAAAAAAGGAATTGTTTTGGGAAATTTAACCCAAAAAAATTTCTTTTCCCTTGGGGCCCGGTAAATTAAAACTATAGCGATCCAAAAAAATTTTTTTGGGGCATTTAGAGAAGTGCCCAAGAATCATAGACAAAAAGATTTTTCCAACGTCACAAGAAAACCAAACAGACAAGGGTTTTCCAGATTTGATTTTCAAAGGGATACTAAAGGTATAGGCAAAAACTTTTAGATAGCCGGGGTATTAAGGGGGACAAGGGGTTTGGGAAAATACAGTCCACCCAGGCTCCTAATTGTTCAGTTAAAACCCTATTCCGTTTACAATGGGCGAAAGGGGAGGTGGAAACAAATTTTTTATGTTTTTTTGGGGTTACAGTAAAAACCCAAAATGGGTTGGGGAAAAAAACAAATAGGACCCTCTCACCAAAATTTACCCTGTGATACTCCCAAGTTGACTCCACAGGCCAATACTTTTTTTTTAAAGGGCTATTTTGAAATCCGATGTGGGGCCCCCTTTTATCAAAAAACACGAAAGGTGGTTTGTTCTTTTAGCTTTTCCCTAGAGTTTTTTTTTTTTATAAAAACCAAGTCCCAGAAAATTTGATGGCCCCACCCTTATCAGATTTTTTAATAGTAAATTTTTTTTTTTTAATTTTGCAAAAAATGTAAGTTTTCCCTTTCCCTTTGTAATGAAAGGGTTATTTTTTCCAAATATTACTTTTTTTTGTTTTTTGTTGTTGGTGGGGGAGGTCTTTTTCATTTGATTCCTGAAAGATATCACAAACCCAAATTGGGGTTTTTAAAAATAAGGGGGGTAAAAAGAGGATTGGGAAACTTTGAAATGCTTTGTTTTTGTATGTCCCAATGCCCAAAATCCTGTTTCCCAAGAGTGTAAGTCCTGTAGGTAGTAAGGTTTGGGCCATTTCTTAAAAGGGGTTAGGTACGTAGTGCCCCCATAGTAGTACCCCAGTTTCCCTCTTGCTGTTTTTTCTTTTTTTTTCTTTTTTTTTTTGGGAAAAATTTTTTTGGGAAAGGGGGGGGGTGGTTTTTTTAAACAGTGAATTTCTTACGAACTTTTTTTACATCAAGGAGATTTTTTTTAAAATATCAAATGAATTGGGATGGAAGAAGCCTAGGCCATTTTGCTAGGAGTAAAATTTTCTGCTTCAGATGGGAAGGGTTTTCTGGGGAGATTAAAAACCCGGGAAACCTTTTCTTTGGTTCGATGGGGGCGCAATTTTCCGAATGTATTGTAGATTTTCTATGTTTGCCCCCAAAGGCCTTCTTTGTTTTGGGGCAACTAATTCCCGAAAAAAGGGGGTTGGGCCAAATTGGGGGTTCCCATTTTTTTTTGGGGTTTGTAGTTCCCCCTAATTTCACCCAAACTAAACAACAAAAATCAACAAGAAAAGAAAATTTATTTGAAATAATCCCCTTTAACATTACAAGAAAGGAAAAGCTCTACATTTTTTCACAAAATAAAAAAAAAAATTACAATTTAAAAAAGCGATAAGGTTGGGGGAAAAATCACTATACGGACTCGGGTTTATATAAAAAATTAACTCTAAAATGCTAAATAAACAAACCCCCCTACTTTCCCTTGAAAAGGGACCCCCCACATGGGGAATTTAAAAATAGCCATTAAAAAGTATTGGCCGGGTGGAGCCCAACTTGGGGCTATCACAGCAAAATTTGGCTGAGAGTCCCAAATGTTAAATTTTCCCATCATACCCATTTGTATACTGTCCCAAAAAATACAAAAAAAATTTTTTTCCACCCCCCCTTTGCAACCTATTGAAAAAAGGAATGGGGTCTTTAACGAAAAATTAGGAGCCTGGGTGGACTGTATCTCCAACCCCCCTTGTCCCCATTATACCCGGCTATTTTAAAAGAAATTTCCCCAAAACCAAACCCATACCCTTAAAAATCATAATTTTAACCCCCTTTTTTGAAATGGTTATTTTAGGGGACGTTAAAAGGTCTTTATCCATTCTATGATCAGGGGACATTTCTCTACATGCCCTAAAAAATTTTTCTGGATCGCTAAAAGTCTTATACTGACCCAGTAAAAAAATTTTTTGATTTTTGCCACACAAAAATTTCCTTTTAAACCGGGCAAAATTATTTTCCGGGTTTGGATAATATTTTTTTATTTACAAAACAACAGGTGCCTCTTTTTGGGGGCGAAATTTTTCGCCCCTCTAGCTAATATCTATATTGCTTTGGGGGAAAAAGCCAAAACTTTTTCACCCATGATAATCCTTTTTTTCTTCCATATCAGGGGGTTTTGGGCGTTTTTTAGACGACCTCCTCCTGATAGGGGAAGGGGCTGGGTTACAAGATATCAAATATTTTTTTCACTAAAATTAAAAAAGAATTCAAAGAACTTGCATTTACACAAAATTCAATTCACAAGAAATTTTGATTTTCTTAAAAATTTTAACCTTCAAATTTTACCCAATCAAACTTTACAGTAGTACCCAAATCGAAAAACCTAAAAAGCATTGAATTCTATGCTTTTAGACAAACTTAAATTCATCCCCCCACATGCCCAAAAAAATAACATCCCCAAAGTGGGGAAAAACATTAGAACTAAAAGAAATACTACTACGGCAGCAGAATTTCTAAATCAAAAAAACAAGTCACGTTACGATTGAAAGAAAGAGGATAAAAAGCACTGAGAATACTCGACATAGCAAAAAAAAAAAGAAAAAAAATATCACGTACAATTATAAAAATTTTAAAAAGAAAAAAAAAAAAAACACAAAACAAAAAAAAATTTTGGCAAAACTACTTTCCCCCTACGCAGTACCACCGCAATATAATAAAATCGTTTATACATTAAAAAAAAACTTACCCCCTTCTTCCCAAAAGGGACCCAAAAATTTTTCTACTTACTCAGAGAAGGTATAAAATTTTTTTATCCAAACGAAAAAGGGGCCCCACTATTGATCCATCTTTTTTCCAAGTATTTTCTTTCCCGACCAAAAAAAAAAAGAAAAAAATTGGGGTTCTGTCCAAAGGGAACCCAAGGGGTGGTCACAACATTTGGGATTAAGTTAAATAAAGCAAACCACCCGAAAAACCTTTTTTATCTTCCCGTTAAAAAAGAAACAAAATCCCAAAATTTGTTTTATAACAATTTTCAACACAAAATAAAGTTGTAATCAAAATTAAAAATGCATAAAAAAGCAACTTTCAATACAATTTTCTGTACAATTTTTCAATTTAAAAAACCGCAAAAAAAAAACAGACGACATAAATTTTTGAATCCCATAAGCAAGAGTGGAAATTTTTGGGGATGTCATCTGTAAACTAAACATTTTTTAAAAAAAAACATTTTGGGAGCGAACCCCTACCCACATGAAAGGAAGGATTGGAAAAAAAATAACACAATCCCTTAAAGGGGGCAAATTTTAAAAAATAAGTTATTACCAGAGAGGCAAAATGGAAAATTTGTATTAGGTTTTCTTCTGACAACCACGGGGCCCAAATTTTTCGGCATGATCTGCTATATTTAATACTAAGTGCTTTTTTCTCCCTTTTTCTTTCTTTGTTTTAATCATAAATTTAAATTTCAATAATTGTAAAAAAAATATTTTAAAACGAAATGGTAATTCAATGGGTTTAACCCCTGCGGGACTTTTCGCCAAAAAGGGGTTGGTCTTGTGCAGTGAACCAAGGGGACAATGATTTAAAACTATGTTTTTAGTCGAAATCGTCGTGCAATCTGAACACTGGGGCTGTTTTACAACCCCCAACCCCGGATTTTCACATTTTTAAAAGGAATAAATTTAAAAAATTTTTTTTTTTTTAAAAAGTATAAGCTGGGGGATCAACTGCTTTAAAGCTAAATTTTAAGCAAAACTGGATTTTAAAACATTTTTTAATGCAAAATTTCCCAAAATGGGGCCCAAAAAAAACTACACTTAAAATTTTGTACTTTTTGCTTAAATTTTTTTTCCCATATTTTCCCCCTCTAAAATCTAGGTGCGTCTTATAGTCCGGTGCGTCTTATAGACCGAAAAATACGGTATGTCCATCAAATGAATTCACCGCAGCCAAATCAAACATTTTTCTCCCTACCAAAATACCACCCCCCCAAAACTTATCTTTTTATTTCAAAAAAATAGGGGTAATTTTTTAATATTTTTACAACCTATTAAATTTTTTTCCAAATAGCTATCACATTCTAACTTTTCTGAAACATTGCTATTAGTGTGCAACACACTCTAGTCCACTTCCTTATATATACAGTAGTTCTGAGTTACAATTACTGCAGAACAATATACACAACTCATTGGAATTTTATTCAAATCAATTGGGGGAAAACCCCTGTTTAAAACTTTTAAAAATTATTCGTAAAGCTGAGGGTTTTGTAAATTTAAATTAATAAGGTAATAATGTTTATTTGCTGTACAGTATTTTATAAGAAGATATTAGAACTCTTTGGAGTCTGCTAATATTCCCTTTCTTAATTACAGTAGGTCAATAATGAAAATGTAAAAATGCAGCCCGTCCTATATAGGCACTAAGGTATATTTAAAAGGGGGATGTGTATGAAAAAAGTCTAAGTGCGACATGTCCCATTAGAGCTACGCCATTTTTTGGTGTATTTTGCAGCTAAAAACTGCTGATATCCTATTCCCTATTTTAAAAGACCTTCGTAAAACCAAAAACTAAAGGGGCTTTTTAAAGTTTACTTGGGCACAAATTTTAATTTCCCAAAATTTTGGCACATCAAAAATCAAACAATGAAAAAGGGTTATGCTATTCCTAATTAGGGGGCATCCCAAAAAAATTCTATGCAAGGTATAACCCCAACCCCCAAATTTTCAAAAGGTTCATTCTTTCAGGAGCACAATACACTCATTAATGCCTTTTAAAACTGCGGGGCCCGGGCCCTCTTTTTGACCCTGTAGCCCTTAAGTCCTTTTCCCATACAAAGATCAAAACCCCTCCATTCATTTTTTTTCAAAGAAAAAGAAAATGAAAATAGCCTCCGATTTGGTTTTCTTTTTGGGAACAAAGAAAATCCCAGACAGTTTTCAAACTTTATCCTAAAAATTTTTTTTAAATTTAAATTTTTTTTGGGTTATTACCATATTTAATATTCTTTAAATTTCAAGTTCAAAGCCCATCTTTGGATCACATTGTATGAGTCCACCAGCAATGGCAAAGCAACATTATTTCTGTACATGAGGAGACTCCCTCTCGCTTTGGACTAATATGACAGATGATCTCATGTAATATAATCGAATGTGCCCAAATAGCCTCACTTTTAAAGTATAGTATTTCCCAACTCCCATTCCGAAAAGTTGGGATATTGTGTAAAATGTAAAGAAAGCAAGAATGAAATTATTTGAAAATCCTATAGCCATATTGGGCGACACGTATGAACGAGTCTGCGCCAGTTTTCTGGTGTACTCTGAGCCAAAAAGAATGTATGAACAGTCGCACTCCAAACTTAGGCACAATATGTCCCCTTGTAATGAACCAAAGACACTTTTAGTGCAGCAAAGATTTGGGGCGGTCTTGGGGCGTGTCGCACCACATTCTTAGAAATCGACACATTTATGAATCTTTGACGCCAAATCTAGGCACAGAACAGTTAGAACAGCCAGACCAGGGTAAAGGTGGTGCCTGAGCCAGACTTGGTACTACAATACGCCTGTATGTATGAACCACAGAAGAACAGGTTCATACATTCTGCCGCATTCTACACTACCTTATAGCGATTTAGAACTGGTCTATCAGCACCAGGATTCATACATGTTGCCCATTGTACTCACAACAGAACATGGACCACATCAGTAGTTGAAAGTTAGACTTTTTTCTATTTCATTTGAAAATATATACTCATTTAGAAATGACTCATTTATAAAGGCAGCAACACATCTGAAAAAAGGTGGAACAGGCCCATGTCTACCATTGTGTAGCCTCACCTCTCCTTTTTACAACAGTTCATAAACATCTAGAAATTGAGGAAACCAATTGCTGGAGTTTTGGGAGAGGAATGTTGTCCCATTCTTTTCTGATATAGCATTCTAGCTGCTCAACAGTCCTGGGAATTCTTTGCCAGGTTTTTTGTTTCCCAATGCGTCAAATCTTTTCTATTGGCGAAAGTTCCGGACTGCAGGTGGCCAGTTCAGCACCCAGACTTCTTCTGTGCCGCTATGCTGTTGTGATGGTAAATTATGTAGTTTAGCTTTCAGGACTAGGTTGCGCTCAGGCTGCAGGGATCAACAGGCTGCAGCAGCTGATCGGCGACCCCAACCTGATACACTTGCTGCTGGCAGCTCTGTGAGTGACAGAGGTCCAGCCACTCCACAGCAGCAAATGGGAGGACCCGGAGGCCGCTCGAATCAACTGCAGGGGCGGTATCCGGGAATCACATTTAATCTCCCTGCAGGCTGAGTGCAGCGCCTGCGATATTTCCTGGCTGCCTTCATACCTGTGCTTATTGCTTGTTTGTTTATCCGTATACCTGACCTCAGCTTGTTCTCCTGACCCCGGCTTGTCTTCTGATTTTGTACCTCGCTCCCGTTTGGCTTTTGACCTCGGCTTGTTTACTTTTATCCTTCTGGTTCTGATTTGTGGCTAGGCGTTCCTGATTTGATATTGACCCGGACTATCTGACTATTCTACCTCCTGATGGCCCCAGCACTTTAGCAGCGCAAGGACTGTCACCCAGTTGCCATCTGCTGCCTAGGGCAGCACGTCAAGGCAGGCGGGACCAGTGGCTGGGTTCCAGTCAGGCTCACTTTTACCCCCCTTTGACGTGACAATTATCACAGGCCAAAAACCGTTACTGCTCTACCCTCACTATGAACCCCAGGATAGCTCTGGTAGAGCAGATGCAGGGGCTAAACCAGCTAGTCCAGGATCTGACGCTGAGGGTAGAACAGCAGGAGTCTACCTCAAGTCAGAGTGTCCCTGCACTACCTTCTGTGGAGCCCCCTATCCAGTTGCCTGACAGGTTTTCAGGCAACAGAAGGGGCCTTTTTTGGATTTAAAAGAGGGAGTCGCCTGTATTTTAGGGCTCCACCCACGTACCTCGGGCAATAAGGAGCAAAAGAGTGGGAATTGTTATGTCCCTACTTCAGGGTTCCCCCCCCCAGGAGTGGGCATTCTCGTTACCGCCCTGATTCGCCAGAACTGTCTTCTGTGGACAGGTTCTTTGCCGCCTTAGAGGTATTTTTTTGATGACCCGGATAGAGAAGCTGTGGCTGAGGCTCAGCTGACCACTTTGAGGCAGGGTAAAAAGAGTGTGGAGGAGTATTGCTCGGAATTTCGGCGCTGGTGTGTTCCGTCTGGGTGGAACGACCCAGCTCTTAGATGTCAATTTAGACTAGGGTTAGCTGACCATGTGAAGAATTTATTGGTGGCTATGCCATTAGCCGTTCGTCTGGACAGACATTTTAGGGAGAGACGTCGAGAGAAGGCTACACCCAACCGTTGGTTAAACCCCCATAGTCACCTCTACGACCCATTTTTTTTTCCCAATATAAAACCCAGAGGAGGCCAATGCAAGGGGGGAGCTTCTTCTGCTGCGCTGCTGCTAGGGACCGTAGACTTCCCCCGTCGTATCCAGGGAGGGGGTATGCTTTTACTGTGGCGAAGATGGACATGGCATCAGGGAGTGCCCCAAAGAGGAAGACCAGGTCGGAAAAACTCCAGCGCCTGGGTGATTGGCAGGAAGATCACCTATTCGAGCATGTATTTTCCTTTTTGTAAATCCAAAAAAGATGCTGCTACCAGTTAAGATTTCATACTTGTCGCTGTCTGTTCTGGGAGTGGCGTTTGTGGATTCTGGATCAGTTTTTCTAATTTGTTGATGCTTTTTTTTCGTCAAAACGTCTAAGGCCTCCCTTGGAGACCGCTATTGATTATCTTGCGGTTTGTGTAATGCTCCCGCTGTGTTTCCAAAACCCTTTGGTTAATGATGTTTTTTCCGTAAAACTAAATGGTTTTGTTGTATAGTCGTTTTACCTGGATGACATTTTAATCTATTCGGAAAAATTGGTCATCCCACTTTAAACACGTACGACAGGTATTGCAAATCCTGAAGGAAAATAGTTTATTTGTCAAGCTTGAAAAAGGGTGTTTTTCGGGTTGCAGGAGGTACCTTTTTTAGTACATCCTGACCCCTAGCATTTCATATGGAACCCGGTAAAATTCAGGCCATTCTCGATTGGGTCCGTCCTTCATCTTTTGAAGGCCCTGCAGCGGTTTCCTGGGGTTTTTTGCTAATTACACCGTAAATTTATTCGTAATTTTCTGTTTTTTAGTTTGGCCATTGACTGGACATTTAACTAAGAAGGGGGCGAAGTTCAGTAATTGGCAACCTGAGGCCATTAGGCATTTTAGAAGTTAAACAGTGTTTTGTATCAACTCCGTGTTGATTCAAGCCAGATCATAACAAACTTTGTCGTTTTAGGTTGATGCCTTTCCGAGTATGGCGCAAGGGGCGGTCTTGTTCAGGGGTGCTACTATGATGACCTTTGCCCCTTGTGCCCTTTTTTCGTAAATTTTCCTCAGCTGAAGGAATTATGAAATTGGGAATCGGGAGCTGTTTGGCTATTAAATTTGGGCCTTGAGAATGGCGCCACTTCCTCGAATGGTGGCCCAGGCCATCAAGTCACGGTCCTTACTGATCATAGAACCTCACCTTTTCTAGAGAGTGCTAAAAGGTTAAAATCCACGTCAGGCACGTTGGGCATTATTTTTTACGCGTTTCAAACTTTGTTGTTACTACAACCTGGTTCGAAAAATGTGAAGGCTGATGCTCTTCTAGAAGCTACTGTGCCAGCCAAGCATCCCAGGAGGATCCGGTACCTATATTGCCCAAGGAGACTGTTGTCTCGCTATTTCCCCCTGATTTAGCCACTGAGATTAAGTCCCCACCCGGGGGTATGAGACCTCTAATTGTCCTGTTTTTTGAAGGTCTTTGTCCCCACTTAGTTCCGGTTTTCAGGTATTAAAAGAATTTCAATGATTTCCGTGTTATCTGGGAATTCTGGAGTGTCTGGCCAAAAAAAGGCTTATTTCGTATTTACTGGTGGTCCGTCATTGCCTCGTTGATGTTGAGGCCTATGCGGCCATCTTGTGAAGTCTGCACTCGGGCTAAGGTTCCCAGAACTCGTCCTCCTGGTGAACTATGCCCTCTACCTGTACCTGAACATCCGTGGACCCACATCTCCACATCTCCTCAGAGGGTAAGTCAGTTATTTAGGTGGTAGTGGATTGTTTCAGTAAGATGTGCCATCTTGTTCCGCTAAGGGGGTTACCGCTCCAAAAAAATTGCTGAACTTTTTATCAAACATAATGTCAAACTGCATGGTTTTACCGGAGAATATTTTTTTTCTGACTGAGGGGTTCAGTTTGTTTCTCGTTTTTGGAGAGCCCTTTGCAAGGCAATTGGTATCACCCTGTTCTTCTCCTCTGCCTTCCACCCAGAGACTAATGGGCAGACTGAGAGGGTAAATCAAATGGTAACACAAAAAACTTTCCCTTGTTATGTATCTGATCAGCAGGTAGATTGGGTAAAAATACTTACCGTGTTGGGTTTTTGCCATTAATAATTCAAAGGATAGTAGCTGTTTTGGTACCTCACCATTTTAGGGAAATTATGGTTTTTTTTTACCCAAGGCCATGCATCATTTTCCAGTGCCACGTCTGCTCACAGTGGGGTGGATGTTATCATTAAAGATCTGTGCACAGTCTGGGCCTAAGTTCAGAAGAAATTGGTTCATACCCAGAACATCCAGAAGAAAAGTTCTGATAGGCGGCGTCTAGAGGGTTTGCGGTTGGGGATAAAGTATGGTTATCCAGCTGAAATCTGCGATTGAAAGTTCCCTCTGGTAAACTCGCGCCACGATTTGTAGGTCCATATGTGGTTCAGGAGGTGGTTAATCCGGTGGCATATCGCCTGAAATTACCCTCTTCTCTCCATCTACATCATGTGTTCCATCGTTCACTTATGTTGTTGAGTCAGCCTGTGTCTCCTGCCTCTCGACCTCCTTCTCCAGTTCGCATAGAGGGGGAGTTAGAATATGAAGTCGCCCCGTATTTGGATTCTCGTAAGGTCCCAAGGTCACTGCAGTACCTGGGTCCATTGGAAGGGGTATGGTCCTGAGGAGAGATCATGGGATCCGGCGAAATCCATCCATGCTGATCGCCTTGTGAGGGAATACCATGAGTCTCACCCGGACGAACCCAGACCAGGGAAGGGTCCGGTGGCCCCTCCTAAAAGGGGGGGTACTGTCAGGGCTAGGCTGCGCTCAGGCTCCAGGGATCAACAGGCTGCAGCAGCTGATTTGCGACCCCACCCTGATACACTTGCTGCTGGCAGCTCTGTGAGTGACAGAGGTCCAGCCACTCCAGACAGGGGGCATGATTTTGTACCTCGCTCCCGTGTGTTTTTGACCTCAGCTTGTTTATGTTTCTCCCTCTGGTTCTGATTTGTGGCTTGGCGTTCCTGATTTGATATTGACCCGGACTATCTGACTATTCTACCTCCTGACGACCCCAGCACTTTAGCAGCGCAGAGACTGTCGCCCAGTTGCCACCTGCCTCCTAGGACAGCACGTCAAGCAGGCAGGGACAGTGGGCTGGGTTCCAGTCAGGGCTCACTGTACCTCCCTTGACGTGACATTAGCATTGTCTTGCTGAAATATGCAAGGACTTCACTGTATGGGAAAATATGTTGTTTTAAAACCTCTAGATATTGCTCAGCATTGATAATGCCTTTCAAAATGTGTAAGCTTCCCATGTCATAGGCACTAATGCAACCCCATAAGATCAGAACTGCAGCCTTTTGAACTTTACTCTGATAAAATCTGGTCTCTCTCCTCTTGAATGTGCAATACATGCTACCTGTGGCTTCCATAAATAATTTAAGAATTTCAGATTTGATTTATCTCACCACAGAGCAGTTTTTCATTTTGCCTTCGACCATTTTAAGTGAGCTTTGGCCCAGAGAAGATGGTGGTGTTTCTGGACCATGCCGATATATGGTTTCTTCTTTGCAGGATAGAGCTTTCACTTGCATTTGTGGATTGCATGGCGTACTGTGTTTACAGACAACATATTTCTTAGTCGTGCAATGATTTGCATGAACAAATCATGCCTGTTTTCGATCGAGTGGCGTCTTTGGGCATCACAATACAGTCAGACTTGTCTCTCTTGCAGATGGATTTTTCAGATTCTCTGAATTTTTTGATGATATCTTATACTGTAGATGGTGATGATGATATATTTAACTTCTTAAGCACCAGGCCTGAAAAGACTTTAATGACCAGCAATTTTTTTTTCAGTTTTTGCCTCCCTGTGTTTCAACAGGCATAACGTTTCATTTTTTCAATGATGCAGTTGCATGAGGAGTTTTTTATACAGGAAAAGTTGTAATTTTGGGAGGCGTAGTTAGAGTTTACATATAAATTACTGCATCATTTAAAAAAAAATAGCAGCTTCAACATAAAAAAAGGGTTTTTCTGCATTTGTTTTTTTTAAATTATTTTTTACACCATTCACATTTCACACTACATGACCTGTTCGATTTATTCTACATGTTATTATAGTGGTGTGGATACCTAATATGTGTAGGGTCTTTTGTTGTGTAATGTATGCATATTTTTTTAATCCCATAAAGGGATGACTATTGTACACTTTTTTTACATTTTGTAATGTATTAGTATACTTCTAGAGTTTGAAGATTGGACAATTTTACATTAACATTTTTCTGAAATTGTTCCCACATTTTTAGACAGAGTTCTTCACTGATTGTTGAACCTCCAACCATCTTTGCTTCTAAAAGACTCTGCCTCTTTAACATACTTTTTTTTATACAGTCATGTATAATTGAACTTCCAGCTGTATTTTACTTTTCCAGCCTTTTGTTAACACTGTCCTAAGTTTTTTGAGGTGTGTTCCTGCCATCTGTTTCTATGAGTTATTTTTTTCAAATCAAATTGAAAAATATCTAACTTTCAACTTCTGATATATGCTCTACAGTTTTTTTGTAAATAAAATTTGGTTATAAGAGATTTTGAAATCACTGCATTCTTCTTTTCTCTACATTGTACACAGTAGGAAGGCCCTGTAAAATAATTATAAAAACCACAGTCTTCACTTCTGCATCACTTTATAACACACAGTATTTCTATTAAGGGTATTGCACATAACATGATAACCTATTACAATATTCTACAATTAATAGATGCTTCTTAATCAAAACATCACTTATGCTATAATACATTTTGCTCTAACCAGTTTTGTATGAAAAAATAATATGGTAATATCTATTTGCTCCAATGTTTTTTTCTGTAAGTGACATCACCAGTACTCCTGTGAAACTTACTAAACTAATGATCCACTAGACATATTCTTCCTTTTAATTATAGGGTGTACCAGCAGGGGCGGAACTACCGGGGTAGCAGACAAAGCAGCTGCCACGGGGCCTACAGCACTAGGGGGCCTGCCGCGGCCCCATAAACTCGGGCCCTGCAGCAACTACTTTGTCTGCTAACCTAGTACTGTTCTGCCTCCAGCCGGTGGGCGCTGTTGGTAGATGTTGCTGCTCCAACGGACAACTTTCAGGACGGAGGTGGGAGTGGGGGGCAGTGAGACAGTCGCTGTGTGTCTGCTCTCTACAGTTCACCACATTCCCCTCCTTCCCCAGTGGCACAGACACCAGAGGACAGTGGAGGGAGGAGGAGGAATTAGACACTTGGCAGCCTGGACAGAGGAAAGGTCAGAGATTCCGCCTCCTGCTGCTCCCTGTCCCATGTGATGAACATGTGAAGTCGGGACAGAAGGTAAAGGGAGGGAGGAGAAAGCATTCCCAGGAAGCAGAACAGTCACAGCACAGAGTCCCCTCCACCTCATACTGTGCTGCAGACTGTTCAGTACTACCTTATGTATCCATACTTGCTTAATGAGCCCCTGTGGGGTTGGGGGAAGGGGGGCTGGTGGCACCTATAACCCTGCCTATCTATATATACTGTATGGCCACTATAACCCTGCCTATCTATATATACTGTATGGCCACTATAACCCTGCCTATCTATATATACTGTATGGCCACTATAATCCTGCCTGCCTATCTATATATACACTGTATGATCACTATAACCCTGCCTGCCTATCTATATATTCCGCATGGCGCCTATAACCCTGCCTGTCCATATATACTGTATGGTCACTATAAACTTGCCTGCCTATCTATATATACTGTATGGTCCCTATAATAACCCTGCCTGCCTATCTATACATCTGCATGGTGCCTATAACCCTGCCTGTCCATATATACTGTATGGTCACTATAACCCTGCCTGTCCATATATACTGTATGGTCCCTATAATAACCCTGCCTGCCTATCTATATATTCTGCATGGCGCATATAATCCTGCCTGTCCATATATACTGTATGGTCACTATAACCCTGCCTATCTATATATACTGTATGGCCACTATAACCCTGCCTGCCTATCTATATAGTAGTATGTATGGTCCCTATAATAACCCTGCCTGCCTATCTATATATAGTTGATAAAAACGTCAATATTTGCTACATCCACAATGTGGAAAGCGTGTCTCTAATAGTCCCACCCTTACTGTTGAGTATAATACCTGTTTTTCATCTATACAGAAAATTATATACAAATATCTACCTGTGCTATCTGAGGATGCAACATTAAGGATGATTCTATCCCAAGGTTGCAAAGTGGTAGCGAAACGACCTCAAACTATAGGAGATTGCATTGGGTTACACTCCACTGATCTTGGGCTTTCTTCTACTAATTGGTTGCAATATCATGGATATTATAAATGTTGCTCCTATCCGTGTAAAACCTTCTCCTTTTCTAGGGTCACCAACACTTTCTATGCGAATGGTCGCAATTTTAGTATCAAACAGTATCTTAATTGCAATACTGTCTCAGTAGTGTACCTAATAGAATGCATACACTGTCACCTCTATTATGTGGGTTCGACCATACGTAAATTTAAGACCAGAATTTGCGAGCATTTGAATTACATACAAAATCCTGGAACACGTACCATCTCTAATGCTGCACGACATTTCATAAATGTCCATTAGTCTGATAACAAATTTTTCAGAGCTTTTGCAATTGAACGAGTACAGTTAGGCAAACGAGGAGGGAACTTGATTCACAAACTACACGACAGGGAGGCTTATTGGATTGTAACCCTCAACACCATATGTCCTAATGGATTAAACTTACGTAATGAGATTTTATATCATTATTAAGGTTATTACAGTTAATTGTATGTCAAAAGTGTATATGTGTCACACTGCTTCCGTTTGCTTGGCTTGTCATAATGTTTGGTATATATATCTGGTCATGTCATATTATCTGCTTTGGACTTTTCTTATGCCTATTTGTTTTTAATATTTTTTTATTCTCCTAGTGACAGACAGTTACACCAATACACATTCTCTATCATTGTTTCGCTAGGGTTTGGATCTGCTGCATGGTACTGTTTTGTCTGGGTCTGCTGCTCCTGCGCTCCGGGTTCTTTCTGCGCGTGCGTGTCGAGTCTCTGTTTCGGGACTCTTCTGCGCATGCGCGGTTTTTCTCCGTGTTTGTCGGGAGTGCGCATGCGCCGGCGTCTCAGACCATGCTGTCGGCGCAGCTTTGGCGGACAGGATGGGGTTTGTGTGTAGACGTGTTTTACGTCCCGGGGTTTGGGCTTCACAGGTGAGTGGCATTGATTATCAATTTTTTTGGGACTATATAAGAGTTGTCTGTGTAATGTGATATCATGCTATGATTAAGGGGCTGAAGCCCTGAAACGCGTAAGCCGTTTACACCTATTTGTGCTTGCTTGCTGCATATTTTAATGTTTTTCAAATAAACTGGTGATTTTTTTAATGGCCTATTTCGGAGTGCTGGACCATATTTTCTATAGTCTGCTGCAAGTTGCTCCATGGCCTGGAGGGCCCGTGCATTCTGGTACTTGACGGTGAGCTGACTTTCTTCTATCTATCTATATATACTGTATGGTCCCTATAATAACCCTGCCTGCCTATCTATATATTCTGCATGGCGCCTATAACCCTGCCTGTCTCTCTAGTTACGCCCCTGTGTACCAGGAATGTTATGTGTTAATTTTTTGCTGCAGTAATCACAAACATT
The DNA here is from genome assembly GCA_025379985.1 of Phyllomedusa bahiana. Classification (NCBI taxonomy): domain Eukaryota; kingdom Metazoa; phylum Chordata; class Amphibia; order Anura; family Hylidae; genus Phyllomedusa; species Phyllomedusa bahiana. Next base: position 24,322 of record JAODAL010040546.1, read on the forward strand.
AGGATCTACAGTTAAAGGGTTATCCCCATTTTATACACATCGACCTCTGGGACAAGTGTTGCCAAAATCTGTCCCTGTTCAGTCAGACACTGGATTTGTGAAATAATAAGGGTGTTTCACTTTGACCCTAACCTTAAAGGGGTTTTATCGTTACAAAGATCATGTCTCAGATTATGGGGATAGTAAAAATAAGCACTTTTGTAATTGGGTTGCATTACCTCTGTCACTTGGTTTAGCAGAAAATGAGCTTCTCTTTAAATTTTGTCTTCTGTTTCTGCTGTTGCTGGTCACAACGCCCGGTCGATTCCTCGCATTTCCCAGACACGCCCCCTGCACTGTGATTGGCTGGCTGACATTTCATTTTATCCTGTTGGATATTTCCCCTAGACAGGAAACGCCCCCGGGCCCCGCCCTCTGCGCTGTGATTGGCTGCCTGCACACTCTGTGTTTACTCCCCTCGAGCTGTTAAAATCGAAGTAAAAAACCCAAGGTCTCTGGTCTATGAAATTTCCCCAGTTTTTAGGGCAATGTTCTGGGCAATTACTGGCTTTTAAAAGGGCTTTTCCCAAAGGGGTTTTATTAACCTCCTCACAGACCCGTTTTAAAAGTTGCTACTTGGAAAAAAAGGGTTCGTTCTCAGATAAATGAAACCCCCGCCCCCCTTATGAAATCATCTCTTTTGTGTATAACATAAGGATTAAAACACTTGCCTTTTAAAAGTGCGTGTTAGTGCAGTGCTTAGGGGAAGCTCAGCAAGACAGAGTTTAGGAGTTCAAACCCCAACAGAAGTTTTTTTTTTTTCTTTATTTAAAAAGTACACGTATGTAAAGAATGAAAATATATATGTGTAGAATCTAAATTTTATTCTAAAACACAAAGCTCCCCCATATAGGTCCTATCCTTGCAGTCACACCAAGCACTTCCATCTTTTGTGATACAATTCATATATTCTGGTGGATGATGTCAGAATGGTTAAATCTGGTGTGGAATCTATCTTTTATCCCCTCCTTATCCAATTAAATGCCTCCTCTGAATTATATTATTATTATTGCTGCCGGCAGCCAGAGCTCGAGAAATATAGGGGATGAGAGATATAGGGGAGCTATGTATGTGTATATATATCATTATAGAGATTAACATATATATTTTAGGCCTCTCTACATATGTGTAGAATTTAGGGAGGAAAAAAAATATACCCTGTGAGGGACTAGAACTCCAAACCCCTTTGTTGTAAAAACAATAGTCTACCAAGGCTTTACCTCTGCACCACCAGCCCAAGTTAGTTACAATTTGAGCAGGGCCTTCTCTCAAAGCTGATTTGCTACTCTCCCTATTGTTTTCACTCACTCATTGACAGCAAGCAGAGATCTTTACTTGAAGCTGACATTTGTAGTTGAGTAAAGATCTCTGCCTGTTGTCAGTACAATTTGGATGAACACCACTAGAAGTAACAGCTGTTGGCTTTCAGTTGTGTGTAAACTAAGACATATGACAGGTGCTTGCTGGAGTTTGGAGCCTCAAGGCTGCAGACATAAGCAGGCAGGAGGCTACAGAGCTGTTATATCCAGACAACCTTCTGCATCCCTTGCTTCAAACAAAATGATGATGTCACAGTTCTTCAGTGAGGACAGACACGCCTCCTGGGAGGAGAGACACGCCTGCTGACAGGAGAGACACGCCCCTGGATTTCAAACTCAATCTGAGAAAATTAGCTGAACAGCACGAGCAGCTCAAATGATAACACCCCTTTAAACATTGCCCTAATCCTGAATGTAACCGTAACCCTTAGTTGGGTAGTGAATGAGGGGTAGAGTTTTTTAACTGATTTGCAGGGTTTAACTTTCCAGTCCCTATCATCTCCAATTAAAAACCACTTTGAGAGCAATAAAACTATTCTTTTATTTCTTTGATCAAGAATCCCAGCCGTTACACTTCTACTGTATAACACTAGTTATAAAAGCAGTGGATATTCACATTGAAAACATGTGTATCTAATAGTCACAACAATAACCCCATTACACCCTGCACTGTAAATATAAATAGGGGGGCATGAAGGAAGCATGGAGCAGCTCACTTGCTGAGCCCCTCCATACGCATCAGGTGCCAGCTGTTGATTACAGTCAGGACCGGGACAAGGTATTTTGGTGCCCTAGGCAAGTAGCGCTAATGGCCCCGCTCTCTTTAGAAAAAAATTAAATCCCCGTCCTAACCTGACACATGCTGCCTGCACCCTCACTGACTGTTTGGAATGGAATAAAAAACACAATTACGCTGACACAAGAGCACAGTTACTAGGGTATATTAGGTTGTATTTATATTAAATACTACATTGCATATACAAAAATACATATAAATAGCTATAAAGACTATTTTCTATGGGAGACACCTCTTATTAGTGGTCATACATTTGCCATATAACACCGCTATACAAGCAGCAAAATTTTATCACCAAAACTGTAACTGAAAACAACAATATTAATCAATGATATCGCTATACAAAGACCAACTAATACTGCCACCTCATGCCACATACCACTACCATATAGTGACTGAATAATATCGCCACACCATGACCACATAGTGACTGAATTATACTGCAACACCATCACCACCACATAATGACTGAATAATACATCCACACCATGATCATATATCACCATGACATAGTGACTGAAAAATACCACCACATCATGACCACATATCACCACCACATAGTGACTAAATAATACCTCCACACCATGATCACATATCACCACCACATAGTGACTGAATAATGTTGCCAAACTGTTCCTGAATATAAACCATCACACTGCTACCACTACTATCAATATTCCCAGAAAACAGTGACCATATAGTGGTAGGTACAAGATATACATAGAAGTCATTCTCTTTCCCACTTCTTCTCCATCCAACCGCCATGGCAACTTTTCCGGGCCACGACTTGTCTCTGCAGAATTTACCACACAAACAACTTAGATGCCTAATTTTTCTAGCATCTTCCTAGCTGCTCTCCACCTCTGTACAAACTCCTCATATGGTAATAGGTGTAGGTGGAGGGTTATAGAGTAATGGGTGGAGTTGAGCGGGCTATGGGTGATAGATGGAGGTGAGAGGGACCATGTGGTGATGGGGGAGGTGAGGGTGCCATGGGGTGGTGGGGAAGGTGAGTGATCATGGAATGAAAGGTGAAGGTTAAGGGGTCATGGAGTTATGAGTGGATGTGAGGGGTCATGGAATGATAGGTGGAAGTGAGAGTGCTATGGATTGATAGCTGGAGATGAGAGGGGTCATGGAATGATAGGTAAAGGTTAAGGGGCTATAGAGTTATTAGTGGAGGTGAGGGGTCATAGAAAGGAGACAGAGGACCAACCCCACCGGAGATTGTGCTGGGGCTGTGGCCTGTACCTCCCCAGGGTCATATTGTGCATCTGAAGTCCATCCCTTACTCCCACCGACGATCAGCCGCAACCATGATCTTCAGGGGGTGCAGAGAATGGGGTTTAGTACTAACATTTTTTAATGTTTATATTCTTCTACAGATTTCCTCCTTTGGACTGCATTGGATTCTTTGGTCAACAGGGCTGGTGTCATGGAGAGTTTATTTAAAGGGGTTGTCTCACTACATTGATTCATCTTACCTCAGTCCTGTTTTCTTGGTTTAATTTTGAATTCAAGGGTGTGTTTACGGTCTTCTACTAGGCTGCAGTAGGAAGTCAGTTCTGTAGCTAAGCAACCAGTGCTGGCAGCCTATCATGAGAGATTGAAAAAGGTCTGTAAACTTAGTGACCTGAGGAGCTGATGCAGCCCATTCAAGAGGGGATATCTCAGAATAGGTAGGACACAGGTAATTGACATATATTGCAAAGTGACTTGTTTTTGCAAGATCTTTAAAATAAAAAAAACAATTCATGTAGTGAGACAATCCCTCTAAGTAAAGTGTTTTTTCCAGTTCTGTATATTTTTTTTAACATTTTTGTCCTGTGTTGGTAATGGAGGTATCTGACAGACGCCTCTCCATTACTATCAATGGGGCTTGGTGTCGGCCAGCGGTCATTCTTGTCACACATGGCTGACACTAACCCCAATACCCAACGATCCAGTGAAGAGCCGGGAACGTCACGGAGCCCCCTTCCCAGCCCGGGGCCGCGGGCGCACCCGTGTCTGCCCCCCCCCGGTGTGTGGGGCCCGGGGCGCACGCTGGCCGCAGGATGAGCGGGGGTCCCGACACACCCGGACTCACCTGACCTCTTCCCTTTTTGTCCCCGTCCGCGCCCTCGGGGCCCCCGAGGGGCGTGCCCGTTCTCAAAAGGGCCGCGCAGCGGCGTGGTTCTCGGAGATTTAAAGGGCCACGTCCCTTAATTGGCTAATTGTCATACCCCTCCTCTTTTTAAGGTTACGCCCCCTGCACTCCTTGCGGATCATGTTGCCCGTGCCTTAGCTAAAGTGTTCCCTAATATATTTTCACCTTACCGTTTTACCAGACCTTTTGCTACGTTTCTCGTTTTTTTGAACCTCTCCCGCCAGCCCTGCCCTTTTCCGCCTGCCCCCGACCACGCCCCTTTTGGCCGCCTGCCCGACCTCCTGCCGCCACTTTTTACGATTCTCGACTACGACTCTGTACCACGCTGCACCTGGCTGCCCCCGCAAGCAAGTCACGTCGGGGGGGACAAACCCTGGAGCTCCCCCAGCAAAGCCATCCCGCTTTGCGACGGGCTCGGGTGAAAACCGGGGCTATTAATTCCTTTTCCTGGGTGGCTTAACTACCATCGCTTGCGGGGGTCCCAGCGGATCCACTACTCAGCGTTACGTTAGATCCAGCCAGGATCCCGCCAAGGGGGTCCCTGCCAAGCATCTCAGATTATGTCCATTGTCGCCCAAACATCGAGCAATTCGCAACAAGCTCACAACGGGGACAGCTGCCCCGCCATGTTTGGCCAACTCCTGGCGTCCCACAGAAAAAAAAAAAAAAACAACCTGTCTCTGCCCCGGTGTCTTCTTCTTTTCCCCCCGTCTCACTGCAACCGTGGGGGCCGAAGCTTGCCTTCCACTGCCCCCCTTTTTTGAGGGGACTCGAAGCTCTGTAGGGGTTTTTCGTCACGCAGTGCCCCTGCACGTGAAGTTTAGGGCCACCAGTTTTCCCCCACTGAAAGGTAAAAAGGTGGCTTCGTGGGTATCTGTTTTCCCCGGGAAGGGGGCCCTAGCCTGGGCGACGCCTCTTTGGACCGGGAATGACCCTGTGACCGCAGATCTACGGGCCCTTTCCCTCACAGAATTCCGCAGCGTTTTCGGGGGAAACCCTGCGCGAGCATCTTCCCCCGCGGAGACGGCCCCAAAACTAAATCTAGGGCCCAAGGGGGATTTCCTCTGTGGGGGATTATGGGGTTCAATTCCGTACCCTAGCCTCCGAGCTGACCTGGAATGACGCCGCTCTCTGGTGCCACATTTAAGAAGGGTCTTCAAGCGAGTAAAGGACGCCCCGCTCCAGAGATCTCCCACCATCGTTGAGTGAGCTATCCTTAGCCACTCGCATGACGTGCTTTTGCGGAGAGACGCAGGAGCTCCTCAGGAAGGGGACTTGGCACAACCCCGCCTTTATTCGTCTTTTTTCCATATTTCAAGATCTTTTTCCTGCCTCCTCCACATCGTCCACTGAAGAACCCATGCAGGTGGACCGGGGCTCACTTGTCGGAGTGGGAACGTCCCGTCGCAGGCTGGAGAATTCTGCCTGTACTGCGCCATCCGGACCATTTTGTTTGTTTTGTCCGCAATCCCACGCCGGGGAAAGACCCCAAAACCTGGGGGTGTAGGAAGGCGTCCCTAGGGGCTCACCCCTTTCCTCCCACGACTGTTGTTGCCAGGGGAGGTAACCACAGAAGCGGGTCATCTCTATGGGCCTCGGGGCCTTCCTGGACTGGGGGCCCCCGCCGGGAACTTTATTCATGCCGCTCTGGTGTCATGCTACCCGCTTGCCGGTGCCCCCTTCTGGAAAACCCGTTGCTTATCTCTTCCCTAGGGGACTCCTCGCGACTCCTTTCAGTTTTTCACCGGGCCCCAGGGGGGACCCCCGTGTTGGGGTCCTGCCCACAGAGAAGATCTCCTTCCACGTCTGCCTCGCGCTTCTTTGGCGATCCTTTTTGGGGCAAACCCTGGTTGCAACGCCCGCCCCTACGCTTGACTGGAAGACAGCAAGCCTTTCTTGGGGTTGGGAGTGCCGGGGAACTTTTTGGTGGCACCATGCCCGGTGTCCATCTCTCCTCCCCAGTCTTTCCTCATTTTTACAGGTCTGCCAGGGGAGTACCGGGATCTTGGAGAGTGTTCTCGGAGAAACAGCGAGAAGTTCCCTCCTCATGGGCCGTATGACTGTCCCATAGACCCCCCTTCCCGGGGCCCAGCCCCCACGGGTAGGTTTCTATCCTCTCTCTGTGCCCGAGACCCGGGGCATGGGGCCTACATACAGGAAATTTTGTCAAAAGGATTCATACGAAAAATCTCCCCCCTCCCGGGACCGGATTCTTTTTTTGTCCAGAAAAAAACGGTTCGCTTCGTCCGTGCATTATTACAGGGCTAAACAAGTCACGGTGAAGAATCGCTACCCCTCTCCCCCTGATATCTGAGCTTTTCGGAGCCGTGGACCCAGGGTTTTCACCAAATTAATCTACGTGGAGCCTAAAATCTCATCAGAATTCGTGAGGGGGATGAGTGGAAACGGCATTCAACACACGGGAGGGGCATTTCAAATATCTCGTGATGCCTTTTGGGCTGTGCAAAACGCCCCCCCTTTCCAGGAGTTTGTCAATGACGTTTTTCCGGGACTTTCCTGTACACCTGCTCATTTATACTTGGACGTATTTTGTTTTTTCCCCTGACCTCAGACCCACCAGAGACAAGTACGCCAGGTCCTACGCCCTGGGGGGCCCAACCGACTGTATGCCAATTTGGGAAAAGTGCTTGCTTCCCCCGGGCCCCACCCTTTCCTTTCCTGGCGTACATATCTCTGATCGGGGGTTTCAATGGACCCTGCGAACTTCTGCGATCCGTTTGGCCGCGACTGTGGGTCTCCGTGCGATTCAACGTTTTTGGATTCGCCCCAACAAACACCGGCAGTTTATTCCCCACTTTTTACGTTGGTGGCTCCCATCGGTGGCTCTCACCGGGAAAAATGCAATCCTAAATTTGGCCCCATCTGCGAGGAAGCGTTTCTTTCCCCGACAAAAGTCTGCCTTCTCCCCCGCACCTATTTTGGTCCGTCCGGGATCCAGAGAGACCCTTCAGCCTTGAGGTTTTTCCTTTTTCCGGGGGACGGGGGCCCTGACCCAGAGGGGCCCAAAAGGCAAGACCGTCACATGCGGTTCTTTTCAAAGCCCTTCTCTTCGGCGAACGAAATTATCATTGGGTGGGGGTGTTTAAAAATTGTAAGGATATTTTTGGAAGGGGGTGTTTTTGAAGTCTTTACAGACCACAAGAATCCTGCAATACCGCAGCGGCCGCGCCTAAATCCCCGCCAAGGGGCCCGGTGGTCTCTTTTTTTTTCTTTGGGTTTTTTTATTTTAAAAGAACACTTCCGTCGGCCGAGAAAAATGTAAGGCGGATGCCTCTCCCGTGCTTCTGACATTACAGGGGAGGAACCAGTATTTCCAGCACATCATTCTCCGAACATGGGCCACATGCTCCTGTGGGTCTCCGAGCGTTCCCCGGGCGAACCTATGTGCCCCCGCCATCAGGAAGAGAATTTTTGGGTTGGGGGGAATTTCTTTTGGCCGGTTTTAAACCCGGGTACGAAAATCCTAGCCCTCATCCGCGCACTACTGGGGGCCAAATTGCTCCAAGATGTGAAGGACTTGTTCTTTCCTGACCACTTTTGCCCAAACAGGGCCCACGCCATAGGCCCAAGGTCCCCAGTCCCCCCTGCCTGTTTGGGGCTCCATGGGACACACATAGACATGGACCTTCCCCCTTCCCTTGGGGAAACTCCGTCATCGGGTGGTCACTGACCGATTTTCAAAAAAGTCCCCCTTTTTGCCGCTGCCTGGTCTCCCCTTGACTCCCCCAAATTGGGGCTTTTTTTTCCAGCACATTTTTCGCCTGCATGGTTTACCCCTCCCACATCGTCTCTGAAAAGGCGTCCAATTTGTCTCTAAATTCCGGCGTGCCCCTGTGTTCCCGGTTGCAAACAAGCTGGGTTTTTCCTCCGCTATCATCCCCCGACTAACGGGAGTGGAGAGGGTTAAACCCGATCTTGGGGGAGTACTACGGGGACTTCGTGTCCGGGCATCAGGGCAAAAGGTCCGAATTGCTTTTTTTGGGCCGAGTTCTCGTATAATTTACCGGGGGATACCACTCAAAATGGGCCCCCTCCATTTCTGTGGTCTACGGGGTACCCCGCGCCTCCCCTTGGGTTCGCCCCCGAGGTCCCCGCCGTGACAACCAGGTTTTAAAATTTCAGTGTCATCTGGCGAGAGACCCCCAAAACCCTTACTTCCGGTTTTTAGCCCGCATGAAAACGCAAGCTGACAAGAGAGAAGACCCTTCCCCCAAAATTTCCCCCCAGGGATAAAGTGTGCTCTCATTAAACATACGACTCAAGATCCCCCGCTTTAAAACTGGGGCCCCGGTTTCTGGGGCCTTTCAGAATTCTGCGACAACTGAAACCCGTGTCCTATAAACTCTCCCCGCCTCCGTTTTCTCCGGTTCCTAACGCATTTTTTTCTCCCTCCTAAAGCCGCTGGTCCCGAACCCCGGTTCTCCCCCGAGGGGCGCTGCTCCGTCTCCGGTGTTAGAAAACCCCTGATGTCCTTTGAATGAAGGACAAACTTAGATATGAAGACCATCAGGGTAAGCGATTTTTTTTCTTGTAATTGGAGGGATTCGGCCCCCGAAGAGAGGTCCGGGAACCGGATCCAATATCCCGAACCGAGACCGACCCGCAGATTCCTTTGGCCTAAGAAAGGGGGAGCCAAAAGGGGGGGTTACTGTCCGGGGGGCCTCCGCTCCTCGGCCCGCGGGCGCACCCCTGTCTGCCCTCCCCCGGGTGTCCCGGGCCGGGGGGGTGACGTGGCCGCAGGATGACGGGCGGTCCCGCAGCAACAGGGACTCACCTGACCTCGTTTCTGTCCCGTCCGCGCCCTCTGCCGGGCCCAGGCTCGTGCCCCTTCTCTAAGGGGGGGCGCGTCGTTCCGGAGATTTAAGGGGCCCGCGTCCCGTTAATGGGAAAAGCCCCGCCTCCTCTATTTAAGGTTACGCCCCTGTCACCCTTGCTGATCTATTTTGCCTCGTTCCTAGCAAACGTTCCCTAATATATTCTCCCCTTCGTGTACCAAAACCCCTTTTGCTACGTTTCTCGACTAGAAACCCTGCCGCCGCCCCTAAAAAATTTCCCGGTTTTCCCCGACCCCGAAACCTTTTTCCCCCTCCCTGACCTCCTGCCTGCCCGACTACGATTTTCGGGCTAGACCTGTACACGCTGACCTCGGCTGCCACCCAAAAGCAAGTCAAGTCAGGGGGGGCGGGCCGTAGCCTCACGCCGCAGCAAGTCCATCCCGCTTTTGCGGCGGGCCTGGGAAAAGGGGCTACTTAGATTCCGTTCCCTGGCGTGGCTTAACTACCATCGCTTGCGGTGGTCCAGCGGATCCACTACTCAGCCGTTACAGTAACCATCAGGATTGGAACCTCTAATGTGATGAACCACTTCGGGGCCAGCTGGAATCTGGTATTTTTTAGGGTGGGAAGAGCCACATCCATGGACCATAACATCCTGATACTATCAGGCTGCAACTGCCTGTTTTTTCCCTTTGGGTGGTTATGAAAAACAGTGGGGACCCCATATTTCCTATTATTATTTGCATAAGAAAAAAAATGTGGCCCACCCCCATTTTTCATAACCAGCCAAGGTAAAACCGGCAGCTTCAGCCTGATACTGGGTAGATCCATCGATACTAGTCTCTTTCCATTCTAAAAATACCAGCCTGCAGCCGCCCCACAAGCAAACCATCACATTAGAGAGTCTGCTTCTGACGTTTACCACTCTTCCGTACCCTTTTGGGCATTGGGTATGGGGTAATTTTTGACCGGGGGTTTAGTATAGCCTTGGGTGTCAAGGCTGACTGACACCAAGCCCAAGCGATAGTAATGTAGAGGCGTGTGTCAGATACCTCTATTACTATCACTGGAAAAAACACTTTGTTTAAATAAAACTTTTTCCCCGGGGCCACGTTCCTTCATTGACCCTTTTTTTTAAGAAATATTAATGCTGTTTTGCCGTTTTTAAACACGAATCCCCCATATCCAAAGAAATCCGCCGTAATGCAAAAAGTGAAACCCGTAAAAAAAAAAAGAAACCATACAAACATATATAATAATGGACGCTCCCCCCCCACAACAACCGCTTTTCCCATCCCAGACTGCTGTACTTTCCGGGTGTGAATACATGTCCCCGCTACTGGGAAAGCTGGGTGACATCCCCCGCAGCAGGCTCCCAGAAAAGCTGGATCGCCTATAGAGCGCCTGGGAAAGCTGGGTAACAACACATCCTCCACAGCAGCCTATAATTTGAAAGCAGGTTGTTGTGGGGAATGGAGCGGCACACAGCTTTCAAAGGGGCTGAAAGATTTTTCCGCCCGGAAAAAAACTGGTTGAAAATCCCCCGAGGCAGGCATCCTGGAAAGCTGGGTGTCTACTATGGGGGATGGGGCATCTCTCAGTTTTCCTGGACGTCTGCTGTGGGGATGTCACCCAGCTTTCCCTGGCACTGACATCCACCACAGCAGGCTATGATGAGAAAGCAGGCTGCTGTGAGGGATAGAGTGTCACACAGCTTTCCTGTGGGGGATGTTACGCAACTTTTCCAGGCGCTGAATAGGATACTCAGCATCCAAGAAAGCTGTGTGACCAGGGGCGTTGCTAGGGTCTCAAAAAATCCTGGGCCCGGGCCCCTTTTTTTAATTTTGTTTTATAGGGGGGATTCACACAGCATTTTTTTCACGCCCCCTTTAACGGGAAACATGTATTTTTACAGAAAAAAAAACGTACCAGCGTGTCCCTCTGATTTTATTCTCCCCTGAACAGGTAAACCTAGGGTTCGTGAGACCTATGAATTAAAAATAATGTCGGCCCGTATGTGGGGCGTTTGAAGCGCAATTACACGCCGAACTACAGACCGACATTTACGTGGTGTGAACATACACAGTGTATTTTTGGGGCTAACTGCGTAATGGCCAAAGGGGGCCCCCACAAATACGGTAAAATATAGCGGGAGGGCTTGGGTTACTGGTTGTTTCCCTGGAACAAAGAAAACGCCCGTTTTAAAAAAAAGTGACCTGGCCCACAAGGGGGGGGGAAGTGGGAAAGTGGATGGGAGGGGGCCGTTAGCGGTGCGCACAGGTACGCTGTGGAAAAAACCCTTAGGCCATGTTCACATGGGGTACTGCCGCATGTAACCCACACGCCTCAGTACGCTGTGCATTTTGAATGGCGCGTTGTTCAGGGGGGGCCCGGGTCCCTTTACTACAATCATCAGCGGGCGTAAGCGCCCCGAAGAATGATGTCCCTTCTCCCCCACGCGATACGATCGTATTGTATGGGGGAGCGGGGCGTAATTCAAGTTCTCTATGAGTATGGATTCCATAATTGTGGGGCACATGTTGGGTTTATTGTTTGCAAAAAAGCCGCAAAATGTACCCTGCAGTTACGCCGTGTGAACCTAGCCTTAAACCTGGGCAGCAGCTAAAGAATACCAATGACAAAAGACAGGTTAAAAAAAATTTTTTCAAATATAATTCATTATCAGGTTGTATTTTTCAGTGTAAGGGACAAACAGGCAGGGTTTTTGTTTTTGTCCCCTGAATGGGTGATATTGGGGATATTTGTGACATACAGTTTAAAACACATTTGCTACATACATATAACACACACGTACATACACACACATGTTCACATACACACAATGCATACACTACCCACAGTATAGACACATACACATATTATACACATAAAAAACACCATGATAGACATAACACATGCATAAATACACCACATGTAAAAAATACACACACATGCTACACATACACACACATTTTAAAAGAAAATAAAAACACATGATAGACATACAACTAATTTTACACATAACACATTAAGAATACAAAAACACATGTAACACATACACACATGTATAGACACATACACATTGTATAGGACATATACACATTGTACAATACAACACACATGCATACACTGTATACACATACCCTGTAACACATACAACATATGTATACACATATACAACATCATACACTACAACATGTTTTAGACACATACAATGCAACACATACACCACATGCATAGACATACACACACATGTATAGACAACAACACACACATGATACACATACACACACATGCATACACATACACACATGATAACATACACACCATGCAACCATACACACACAGCATACACAACACACATTATAGACATA
>JAODAL010040547.1:0-36789 GCA_025379985.1 Phyllomedusa bahiana
GGGGGGAAAAAAACCTCACCCGGGGGCCTTCAATTCTCCCGTCCAGATGCATCTAGACACGTGACCCGTCTCCTCCTCTTTGCGTGAGATATCCCGGACGAGCCCCCAAATGTTGCGGCAGCTTTTGCTATCAAGATCAACCTTCTTTCCACGATGAAATAAAGAAACAGTGTACACTGGATTCTTAGATCAAATCAGATAAGAAAAATTTTTATTAATCCTTCATAGCTCTTTTTATAGGGTTTAGGTGATAAAGATGATTTCACTTCAAACCCAATCACAGAAAGCCAAATACTTATGGATGTACATTTTAGACCAATCAGAACAGATAACGTCATTACTCATTGAATATGCTGACTAGTTCATCAAGAATTGGCAATAACACATAATTTCAATTATTAATCCCTAATGACGTTAGACACAGATCAGATGTTTTTACAATGGAGCACACGGTTGACCCAGTATCTCTCATTCTTTTGGGGGTTATGCACATCGTATGATTTAAAATTCAACTTTATTACATTTATTCAGAATAAAAAGCATATGATTCCCTAAATGTGGGTTTTAATTTTTATGTGTGTATAAGTCACGATGACTGTTATCTAGTGCAAATGTGCTGAGCAAAATTGCTATGTTACTTTATCAAAGTTCAGATCATCTGCTTTGAAAAACCTGAATGATTAGCAAAAAAAGCAATTGTCAGGAACAGATTCATTAAAATGGCTGACAGTTCTTAAAATGGTTGCCTTAATTATCAATTCATATGACAGTTATCCCTATTCCACTTCATATCTCATCCAGTATCTCATTCACAGTGCATCTCATCCAGTATCTCATTCACAGTGTATTCATCCGTATTCTCAGCAATGTATTCTCCAGTATCTCAGTCACAATGTTATTCATCCATTTATCTCTCACAATGTATTCATCCAGTATCTCAGTCACAATGTATTCATCCAGTATCTCAGTCACAATGTATTCATCCAGTTTCTCAGTCACAGTGTATCTCATCCAGTATCTCAGTCACAGTGTATCTTATCCAGTATCTCAGTCACAGTGTATCTCATCCAGTACCTCAGTCACAATGTATCTCCTTCAGTATCTCAGTCACAGTGTATCACATCCAGTATCTCAGTCATAGTGTATCTCACACAGTATCTCAGTCACAATGTATCTCATCCAGTATCTCAGTCACAATGTATCTCATCCAGTATCTCAGTCACATTTTATCTCATCCAGTATCTCAGTCACAGTGTATCTCATCCAGTATCTCAGTTACAGTGTATCTCATCCAGTATCTCAGTCACAGTGTATTTTATCCAGTATCTCAGTCACAGTGTATCTCATTCAGTATCTCAGTCACAGTGTATCACATCCAGTATCTCAGTCACAGTGTATCTCACACAGTATCTCAGTCACAATGTATCTCATCCAGTATCTCAGTCACGATATCTCACCCAGTATCTCAGCCACAGTGTATCTCATCCAGTATCTCAGTCACAATGTATCTCATCCAGTATATCAGTCACAGTGTATCTCATCCAGTATCTCAGTCACAGTGTCTCATCCAGTATATCAGTCACAGTGTATCTCACACAGTATTTCAGTCACAGTGTATCTCACACAGTATCTCAGTCACAGTGTATCTCACCCAGTATCTCAGCCACAGTGTATCTCACCCAGTATCTCAGCCACAGTGTATCTCATCCAGTATCTCAGGCACAATGTATCTCATCCAGTATCTCAGTCACAATGTATCTTATCCAGTATCTCAGTCACAGTGTATCTCATTCAGTATCTCAGCCACAGTGTATCTCATTCAGTATCTCAGTCACAGTGTATCTAATCCACTATCTCAGTCACAGTGTATCTCATCCAGTATCTCAGTCACAATGTATCTCATCCAGTATATCAGTCACAGTGTATCTCATCCAGTATCTCAGTCACAGTGTCTCATCCAGTATATCAGTCACAGTGTATCTCACACAGTATTTAGTCACCATGTATCTCTACCAGTATCTCAGTCACAGTGTATCTCACCCAGTATCTCAGCATCAGTGTTATCTCACCAGTATCTAAGCCACAGTGTATCTCATCCAGTATCTCAGGCACAATGTATCTCATCCAGTATCTCAGTCACAGTGTATCTTATCCAGTATCTCAGTCACAGTGTATCTCATTCAGTATCTCAGCCACAGTGTATCTCATCCAGTATCTCAGTCACAATGTATCTCATCCAGTATCTCAGCCACAGTGTATCTCATCCAGTATCTCAGTCACAGTGTATCTCATCCAATATCTCAGTCACAGTGTATCTCACACAGTATCTCAGTCACAGTGTATTTTATCCAGTATCTTAGTCACAGTGTATCTCACACAGTATCTCAGTCACAGTGTATCTCATCCAGTATCTCAGTCACAATGTATCTCATCCAGTATCTCAGTCACAGTGTATCTCATCCAGTATCTCAGTCACAGTGTATCTCATCCAATATCTCAGTCACAGTGTATCCCACACAGTATCTCAGTCACAGTGTATTTTATCCAGTATCTTAGTCACAGTGTATCTCACACAGTATCTCAGTCACAGTGTATTTTATCCAGTATCTTAGTCACAGTGTATCTCACACAGTATCTCAGTCACAATATATCTCATCCAGTATCTCAGTCACATTTTATCTCATCCAGTATCTCAGTCACAGTGTATATCATCCAGTATCTCAGTCACAGTGTATCTCACACAGTATCTCAGTCACAGTGTATTTTATCCAGTATCTCAGTCTCAGTGTATCTCACACAGTATCTCAGTCACAATGTATCTCATCCAGTATCTCAGTCACATTTTATCTCATCCAGTATCTCAGTCACAGTGTATCTCATCTAGTATCTCAGTTACATATTATCTCATCCAGTATCTCAGCCACAGTGTATCTCATCCAGTATCTCAGTCACAATATATCTCATCCAGTATCTCAGTCGCATTGTATCTCATCCAGTATCTCAGTCACAGTGTATCTCATCCAGTATCTCAGTTACAATGTATCTTATCCAGTATCTCAGTCACAGTGTATCTCATCCAGTATCTCAGCCACAGTGTATCTCATCCAGTATCTCAGGCACAATGTATCTCATGCAGTATCTCAGTCACAGTGTATCTTATCCAGTATCTCAGTCACAGTGTATCTCATCCAGTATCTCAGCCACAGTGTATCTCACCCAGTATCTCAGCCATAGTGTATTTCATCCAGTTGGGTGGAAAATCTCCTAAAACCCCTGGTCAGAGATACTCCTAGTTACATTCAGGACACCACGGATCTTCTTAACAAACTCAATGCCCTCGGTCCACTTCCTGAGGGCACCATTTTGGCAACCATGGGATGTAGAATCGTTGTATAAACATTCCCCACAAGGATGGAGTTGCGCTTTGTCGGGTTTGCACCTAGAGAAACTAAACCTCCCAACAAAAACAGTCACACAGCTCTTTCCGGGTTCATACCCCAGCCACAACTATTTTAAATTTGGGGGAGGACCTATATCTACAGCGAATGGGAACTTCAATGGGGTCCAGATGTGCGCCACAGTATGCAAACCTCTTTATGTTGAATGGAAGGAGTGTATCTATCCACATGCACCACCAAAACCCATGGTGTACCTCCATTATATCGATGATATCATTGTCATATGGACTGCGGGCGAGGAGGCCCTAATTCAATTCCATAATGACTTCAATAACTTCCACCCCACCATCAACCTTAAACTTACCTTTTCGGAGAGCAAAATCCACTTTCTGGATACTACAATACACATCAAATAGCACCGGCTACTCACATCAGTGTACCACAAACCGACAGACAGAACGGCCTACCTCAAAAATGACAGCTTCCACCCCAAGCACACAAAGCAATCCATTATATACAGCCAGGCTACACGGTACAATCCATTATATACAGCCAGGCTATGCGGTACAATTGGATTTGCTCTGACAAGACAGACCTGGACAAACACCTCCTGGATCTGAGGACAAAATTTCTCCAATTGGGATACAGGATAAAAGTGACGGACAACCAAATCAGCAAAGCGGCCGCCATCAACAGAGACAGTCTACTTACATACAAAGACACCCAGAAGGAAGAACGAGTGCCCCTAGTTGTCACCTACAACCCACAGCTGGAGATCCTACGAAAGATTGCCAAGGAACTTCAACCTGTGCTACATAGAGACAATAGACTCAAAGACATATTCCCAGTCCCCCCTCTCCTCTCCTTTTGGCAACCACCAAACCTGCGGCGCATTATTGTCCGGAGCGCCCTGAATGCCCCACCTGAAAATGGCGCCTCACCCTGCCTGCAGAACAGGTGTAAGACCTGCAGACACATCCACACTGCTGACAGTGTACCTGTCCCACAGTCACAGCAGGTGCACAGAATTAGGGGGACATTGTCCTGCAGGTCTAGCAATGTGGTGTATCTGATCAGGTGTGCGCAATGTCCCATCACAGGCCTCTATGTGGGGGAAACAGGGCAGAGACTCAGCCAGCGCATGAACTCCCACAGATTCACTATTAATAACAACAGAACTGATCTTCCAGTGGCACAACACTTCTCCAGCGAGGACCATTCTATTGAAGATTTGAAGATTATGGTTTTAATGGGACACTTTAAGACGCAGAGGGAGAGAAAGGAATGGGAATTTAAATTAATGCAAAAATTTCAGACTCTGCAAAATGGGCTAAATATTCATGCCAGCTTTATGTCAAACTATGTGTGAACTGTGAGGGCCACAAATTAAACCTGATGGCTACGAGATAAGACACAGAAATACTGACCAGTCTGTCATGCCTCACAAGTTTCCAGATAGTTGATTTCTTGACCTGTTGTAAATGACTTCTCTGCTTATATTGCATTTTGTTATTTTTAAGAATTCTAGGACCGTTTGAAGGTCCATGTCTTTTGTGTATAAAAAGTCTGTGAATTTTCAATTTCTTGTATAACATCATGTCTGAAGAAGGGAGCTAGTTCTCTCGAAAGCTCACCATCAAATATAGTCAGTTAGCCTGAAAAAGGTATCGCCTGATTTCTTCACTCTTCTACTACTTTCTATGGCTAACACGGTACAACATTATACTACTATCCCGTATCTCGGCCACAGTGTATCTCACCCAGTATCTCAGTCACAGTGTATCTCATCCAGTATCTCAGTCACAGTGTATGTCACAGTATCTCAGTCACAATGTATCTCATCCAGTATCTCAGCCACAGTGTATCTCATCCAGTATCTCAGTCACAGTGTATCTCATCCAGTATCTCAGTCACAGTGTATCTCATCCAGTATCTCAGCCACAGTGTATCTCACCCAGTATCTCAGTCACAGTGTATCTCACCCAGTATCTCAGTCACAGTGTATCTCATCCAGTATCTCAGTCACAGTGTATCTCATCCAGTATCTCAGTCACAATGTATCTCATCCAGTATCTCAGTCACAATGTATCTCACCCAGTATCTCAGCCACAGTGTATCTCACCCAGTATCTCAGCCACAGTGTATCTCACCCAGTATCTCAGCCACAGTGTATCTCATCCAGTATCTCAGTCACAGTGTATCTCATCCAGTATCTCAGTCACAGTGTATCTCATCCGGTATCTCAGTCACAGTGTATCTCATCCGGTATCTCAGTCACAGTGTATCTCATCCGGTATCTCAGCCACAGTGTATCTCACCCAGTATCTCAGCCACAGTGTATCTCACCCAGTATCTCAGTCACAGTGTATCTCATCCAGTATCTCAGTCACAGTGTATGTCACAGTATCTCAGTCACAGTGTAACTCATCCAGTATCTCAGTTACAATGTATCTCATCCAGTATCTCAGCCACAGTGTATCTCACCCAGTATCTCAGTCACAGTGTATCTCACCCAGTATCTCAGTCACAGTGTATCTCACACAGTATCTCAGTCACAATGTATCTCATCCAGTATCTCAGTCACAGTGTATCTCATCCAGTATCTCAGTCACAGTGTATCTCATCCAGTATCTCAGTCACAGTGTACCTCATCCAGTATCTCAGTCACAATGTATCTCATCCAGTATCTCAGTCACAATGTATCTCATCCAGTATCTCAGCCACAGTGTATCTCACCCAGTATCTCAGCCACAGTGTATCTCACCCAGTATCTCAGCCACAGTGTATCTCACCCAGTATCTCAGCCACAGTGTATCTCATCCAGTATCTCAGTCACAGTGTATCTCATCCGGTATCTCAGTCACAGTGTATCTCATCCGGTATCTCAGTCACAGTGTATCTCATCCGGTATCTCAGGCACAGTGTATCTCACCCAGTATCTCAGCCACAGTGTATCTCACCCAGTATCTCAGCCACAGTGTATCTCATCCAGTATCTCAGGCACAATGTATCTCATCCAGTATCTCAGTCACAGTGTATCTCATCCAGTATCTCAGCCACAGTGTATCTCATCCAGTATCTCAGCCACAGTGTATCTCATCCAGTATCTCAGTCACAGTGTATCTCATCCAGTATCTCAGTCACAGTGTATCTCATCCAGTATCTCAGCCACAGTGTATCTCATCCAGTATCTAAGCCATAGTGTATCTCACCCAGTATCTCAGTCACAATATATCTTATCTAGTATCTCAGTCACAGTGTATCTAATCCAGTATCTCAGCCACAGTGTATCTCATCCAGTATCTCAGCCATAGTGTATCTCACCCAGTATCTCAGTCACAATATATCTTATCTAGTATCTCAGTCACAGTGTATCTCACCCAGTATCTCAGCCACAGTGTATCTCACCCAGTATCTCAGCCACAGTGTATCTCACCCAGTATCTCAGCCACAGTGTATCTCACCCAGTATCTCAGTCACAATATATCTTATCTAGTATCTCAGTCACAGTGTATCTCACCCAGTATCTCAGCCACAGTGTATCTCATCCAGTATCTCAGCCACAGTGTATCTCACCCAGTATCTCAGCCACAGTGTATCTCATCCAGTATCTCAGGCACAATGTATCTTATCCAGTATCTCAGTCACAGTGTATCTCATCCAGTATCTCAGCCACAGTGTATCTCACCCAGTATCTCAGGCACAATGTATCTTATCCAGTATCTCAGGCACAGTGTATCTCATCCAGTATCTCAGGCACAGTGTATCTTTGTGACCCGGGGTAAGCTCTACTGTCACTGTTCTTATTAATTGTAAATTAGTTACTTATCCTTGGCCATTAGAGGGCGCCAAAAGTAGCAGCACACAGCATGATTGGTTGTGCAGCACAGGACTAGAACAGTCAAACCTAGTGTTGTGCATGCTAGAAAAAGGGGAGGAGACAGAAGTTGCTGGAACACTGTTGGAGGAGTGGATTCTGGGTAGTTTAGGTCCTATGAGACAGAGTGAAGGACACAGAAGAAGTGAGAGACAGTAAAGACAGAATCATGTGTGTGTGCTGCAGCCATTGCACACCAGTGAAGAGAGCAGCCAGCAATCACAGCTTAGGAGTGACAGGATATGACTGGTGAACCCTCAGGTATCTGTGAGCTTATTACCCCCCTGTTAGCAGTTAAACTGTGTGAATGCCAGGAGCCATTTGCATTGCTGTTATCATTGATGTTTACTGAAGTTACTGTATGGAGAATGGACTTGAATAAAGCCTGTTAAACTGCCCTACAGTGGAAACTGTTACCTTTGATGTGTGCTGTGAAGAGAATAATAACAAGGGCCCAACTCACTGCAAACCCCCCCCAGTTCCCTCAGAATCCTAAAGAACTCTTCATACCCCACGCTGCAACCCTATCACAGTGGCGTGTGGATAACATCTTATCCAGTATCTCAGTCACAGTGTATCTCCCACAGTATCTGAGTCACAGTGTATCTCATCCAGTATCTCTGTCACAGTGTCTCATCCAGTATCTCAGTCACAGTGTATCTCCTCCAGTATCTCAGTCACAGTGTATCTCATCTAGTATCTCAGTCACAATGTATCTCACACAGTATCTCAGTCACAATGTATCTCATCCAGTGTCTCAGCCACAGTGTATCTCCTCCAGTATCTCAGTCACAGTGTATCTCCTCCAGTATCTCAGTCACAGTGTATCTCCTCCAGTATCTCAGTCACAGTGTATCTCCTCCATTATCTCAGTCACAGTGTATCTCCTCCAGTATCTCAGTCACAGTGTATCTCATCCAGTATCTCAGTCACAGTGTATCAGTCATTATACATAACACAGGGGATGATGGGTCTGGATGATGAGAGGTAAGGGGAATGCTGGGACATTATATATAACACAGGGGATGATGGGTCTGGATGATGAGAGGTAAGGGGAATGCTGGGACATTATACATAACAAAGGGGATGATGGTACTGTATGAGGAGAGGTGAGGGGAATGCTTGGACATTATACATAACACAGGAGATGATTGGTCTGGATGATGAGAGGTAAGGGGAATGCTGGGACATTATACATAACACAGGGGATGATGGGTCTGGATGATGATGAGAGGTGAGGGGAATGCTGGGACATTATACATAACACAGGGGATGATGGGTCTGGATGAGGAGAGGTGAGGGGAATGCTGGGACATTATACATAACACAGGGGATGATGGATCTGGATGAGGAGAGGTGAGGGGAATGCTGGGACATTATACATAACACAGGGGATGATGGGTCTGGATGATGAGAGGTAAGGGGAATGCTGGGACATTATACATAACACAGGGGATGATGGGTCTGGATGATGAGAGGTGAGGGGAATGCTAGGACATGATACATGTTATGGAAAATAGGTTATGTCAGGAAAAGCCCCCCGCCGGCCCACTCGAGGGTTGACGGCCTGAGTTGGGGTGTATCGTGACGTTGCATTCCCCCTAGTGGTGCACAAGGTCAGCCAGATACTGCTTCACCGTTAACCCCTGTACACACGGGCACAGGGAGACTCAGGGAGGACGAGAGAACACACTACTCGCCCATGACCATGAACGGCTGGGAGAGATTTGTTTTATTCACACTGGTTAAACAAAGCTCTGCCAGTCAAATAAGCTGCCACCAGTTTCTGGTTTGATTATAAGACTGGTCCGTTACCAACTTTTAACATGGCCAGGAACAAGCCTTGGGGTATTTTTAAAGACCGAGAATGAGGCGGAAGGCGGGAGGTCGAGTATCAAGAAAACAGACTAGCTTAGATTATAGTTTATAGATTTAATTTGCCTTGGAGGGCGCACTAGACAGACAATATGTACAGAATGATAATATTATACAGATAAAAGTCAGAGGTGCAAATATAAGTATGGTTACAATTCAAAGGCAGTAAGATGTGTCCAGTTACCTGAGCTTGGCTTGCTCCTGGGCCCTCATGGGGGGCTAATGAGGCCTGGCTTCTGTGGATGCTCTTGGAAATGCTGTTAGGTACCCCGCCTCCTGAATGCAACAATGTGCTCACCTGGGCTCTTGCTTATATCTGTGATGGGACAGCCCATATGGCAGCATCCTACACTCCCCCACACACCCCTGTGATGGTCTACAAACTCCTACCTCTCTGGCCATGCCATTTCTGACTGAAACACGAAAATGGGCCGTAACGCCTTCTAAGAGGAGAGTTGCTGCTGCTGCTGGATCAAAGGGTTATAAGATAAGTGGTGTAAGCGAGTATTCTGAGCGTGCGAGTGTGTCTGTTTTGTTTTAAGTGTCTTTTTGCTTAAGTGTGGGACTTAATATTGGGGGACTTTAGATTTGGGGCTTTTAGAAAGGGCAGTATTATACAGATTTTTCATATTTGTATCTGTATTTCTTCTTTTTTTTTTTTTTTTTTGTAACATCCCCATGAGTTCCATGTTTGACAATGTTGTCCAGTGAACAATGTATGCCATCCTTGAGCAACAGTTCGATCCTTGAGCAACAGTTCGAGGGGACATACTGCTGTGCAAGATGTGTGCACACTGCACATTTAGAAGCCCGTATCCTGGATCCAAATGAGCAAGTGGCGACACCGAGATCCATTGCCAACTTGGAAGCGAGCCGGCTGCCCACTGAGCAATCACTCGCAGGTGTAGATACTGGGGAGGGTGGTAGCATGGAGGTGCAGGAACATAAGGCAGCTAGATGGGTAACAGTAAGAAAGAAGGGTAGAGGGAAGAGTGTCAGGGAGGCTAGTCCTGATCTGATACACCCCAACAAATTTGCAAGATTGGCAGATGAGAGGGGATATCAGCTCAGAAATAGCATTGCTGCAGCAAGACACTACCCCTATTTGCTCCAGTAAGATGGGGAGTTCAGGTCAGGCTAGACAGGTGCTAGTAGTTGGGGACTCAATTATTAGGGGCACAGACAGGGCAATCTGCCACAAAGACCGGGATCGTCGAACAGTGTGTTGTTTACCTGGGGCCCGGGTTCGACATATCGCGGATCGGGTTGACAGATTGCTGGGTGGGGCTGGTGAGAATCCAGCTGTCATGGTCCACATTGGCACCAATGACAAAGTTAGAGGTAGGTGGAGTGTCCTTAAAAACGATTTCAGGGACTTCGGCAACAAGCTCAAGGCAATGACCTCCAGGGTAATATTTTCAGAAATATTACCTGTTCCACGAGCCACACCAGAGAGGCAGCGGGAGATTAGAGAAGTGAATAAGTGGCTCAAAAATTGGTGTTGGAAAGAGGGATTTGGGTTTTTGGAGAACTGGGCTGACTTCTGTATTGGCTACAGACTCTATGCTAGGGATGGGCTGCACCTAAATGGGGAGGGTGCAGCTGTATTGGGGGACAAAATGGCTAGGAAGCTGGAGGAATATTTAAACTAGGGACTGGGGGGGGAGGGTAACTACACATATAGCATGCAAGATAGTGAAGATAGAGAGCTGGGAATTAGTAATAAATCAAGGGGTGGAGTGGAGGAAGGGGGTGAAGCAATAGTTAAAAAGAATAGGAAGAAAGGAATAAAAACTGGAAAATCTCTGAATTGCATGCTGACCAATGCCAGGAGTCTGACCAACAAAATAAATGAACTAGAAGTATTAATTGCAGAAGAAAAATATGACATAGTGGGGATAACTGAGACATGGCTGGACGAGAGCTACGACTGGGCGGTTAACTTACAGGGTTACAGTCTTTTTAGAAGTGACCGTAAACACCGGAAGGGGGGAGGTGTTTGTCTCTATGTAAAACCCTGTCTGAAGCCAACACTGCGGGAAGATATAGGTACAGATAGTGAACAGGTGGAATCATTATGGGTAAATATACATGGGGGAAGTAACAGTAATATAATTCTAATAGGGGTCTGCTATAGGACTCCTGTTATGTAGCACATTGAAAATTGAATGTATTCTAGATTATCATTAAATCCTGCAGCTCAGATTGTGAGTCATTCTCCCCCTCGATGTGAAAGGAATTTATAGCCTGGTTCTGTATCCTGTATAGTGTGGCTACAGCCCCAGTGCATATCTGATAAGCCCTAGGTTTTACAACTCTAACATAAACAATCTCCATCAAGAAAGTTTAACAGATGTCACCTTTGACCCTCCCTGCACCATAAACCCTTTCATTGACCTGCCCCAGCAGAAGCGCAGTCCGTGAGTGCCATCTAGTGGCGTTAGTTCGCCACAACCCTCATCAGACAATCCAGTTTACGCCCACCCCCTAAAATAATTCCAGCCAGTAAGAGAGTAGGCAGATATGAGAAAGGAGCAGAGAACCTGGACAGGGGTTTGGCCCTATAAGACATGTTGCCAGACTCTAATCTGTGTTCATAGCTTTGGGGTTCAATTTCAGATTGAGCTGTGTCCCATTCTTCTTTCATCCACGCAACTTGGATCTGAAGGCTGAAACACCTTGTAAGTGTGAAATCTTCTATGTTTTATCCCTTTTATTTTCATAACTGTGATGTGTGTGTCATAGTACTGTTATCTGTTTATGTAAGCACTGAAAATCATTTTAAAATTAAAGTTAGCCTTAATTCGTTAATTCTTGTTGTTGCACGGATCCATTTCCTTGGAGGAGTGTATTTTTCTTTGGTAACTGCTGAGAGAGCAGTGAGTTGACCTGTAAGCATTTTTTACGTGATTTTAGAATATCTGGTAGGAATCAGATTCCTTCCGGTTGATTTCTTTTGATTATTGAAGGAAGGTGGTGGCAGCGGATACTTTTGGGGTGCTGGAACTGTCTTGTGGTATGATTTATGCTTGATTCGCTACCTGAGTGAGAGGTGGGCGCAAGTGGAGATAAGTCTAACCCCATTACAGTGGCCCCCAGTCACGTGCTGGTGAGTGTGTACGTGACAACTCCAAATATGACAGAACCCATAGAAGATATGTTCCTCAGGCAAATAGATGAAGCATCTAATCAGAATGAGGTTGTTATTCTGGGCGACTTTAACTACCCAGACATAAACTGGGAATCGAGAAACTGTAGCTCTCAAAGGAAACAGGTTATGGTTATAATAAAGATAATTACCTTTGCCAAATGGTGCAGAACGGACTAGAGGAAAGGGCCCTTCTAGACTTTGTATTATTGACTTACTGACCTGCCAGAGTATACAAGGTTCTGGTTGAAGGAGGCACATAGGGAATAGTGACCAAAATATAATAAACTTCACTCTTATCCATTCAATTAGAGCTTTTTGTTCATGGAGCAACAAAAACACTGAATTTGAGAAGAGCTAATTTTACCTGCTCTAGTGAGGCACTAAAACCTGTATTGACTGGCGACAAGGTGTTTAAAATTAGCCCAGAACAAAAAATAATGGGAGATCTTTAAAAGCATCTTAGGATCCACTGGAGAATGGTACATTCCTTATTGGGTAAAAAATAATTAGAACAGGAAAAATCCCAATGTGGATCAAAGAGATGTAAAAGTAGAGGCAAATTAAAAAACAAAAGAAAGTGTTTCACCTTCTAAAACAGGAGGGCAGTGAGGAGGCACTAAGAAGCTATAGAGAAAAAAATAAAGTGTGTAAAATAAAGATAAAGGAAGCAAAGCTGGAGACAGAAAGATGTATTGCTGTAGAAAGTAAACTAACCACAAAATATTTTTTAACTATATAAATAGTAAAAAGATTAAAAAAGAAAATGTTGGCCCTTTAAAAAGTGCAGAGGGAGAGACTATAGAGGGCGATGAGAAAAAAGCAAACGTATTAAACACTTTCTTCTCCACTGTATTTACCGAGAAGGATGAGCTTCCTGTTGATGAGCAAAGGGAGGAGGTAAATTCCAACTTAAATGTTTCTTGTCTAACCCAGGAAGAAGTGCAGCTCCGCCTTAGGAAGATTAAAATAGACAAATCCCCAGGCCCTGACGGTATACACCCGGGTGTCCTAAGGGAGTTAAGTAATGTGTTAGATAGGCCCCTATTTTTAATATATATGGACTGTATAATAACGGGGTATGTCCCAAAGGATTGGCGCATAGCAAATGTGGTGCCAATATTCAAAAAGGGGTCAAAAAGTGATCCAGGAAACTATAGGCCAGTAAGCTTAACCTCTGTTGTAGGTAAAATGTTTGAAGGTTTTCTCAGAGATGCTATCCTGGAGTATCTCACTGAACATAAATGTATAACGCCGTTCCAGCATGGGTTCATGAAGGATCGGTCCTGTCAGACTAATCTCATCAGCTTCTATGAGGACGTCAGTGCTAGACTGGATCGGGGTGAGGCACTGGATGTCATATATTTGGATTTTTCTAAAGCATTTGATACTGTTCCACATAAAAGGTAGGTAAGTAAAATGAGAATGCTTGGACTGGGGGAAAATGTGTGCAAGTGGGTAAGCAACTGGCTAACTGATAGAAAACAAAGGGTGGTAATTAACGGTGCAAATGTATGATGAAATCTTCCGGCACTTGCGCAGAGAGGAATCCAAAAAATGTTAAAGTAAAACGCACATTTTATTAGAAAAGTTTAAAAAACATGGTTTAAAACCAACCGCATGTCTACGCGTTTCAAGCCAAAATGTCTCGGCTCTTAATCATGACATTCAAATAGTAAAAATCAAACTCCTTATATGCTGCTTGCTCAGGATCATCAAGAAATACACCTGAATTTTAACCCTATGTTTACCATTATAACTACAACATTGTCTAAATGACTCATACCCTGCTAAATATACAATTATAATTAATACAAGTATACACACATATCTGTAAACAGAAGATCTCATCTCACCTCCAAGGGAAAAACTAATAAATATATAGAAGGTCTGATTTATAATTTAAACCCTTAGGGTAACGAGTGTCAAGCATAAGAATCCAAAAGGCTTCTCTGTTAGTAAGGCACTTCTTCCTATCCCCTCCTCTTCGTGGTTTGTTAACCATTTCTATGGCTCTAACCCTCAATGATTCCAGATTACCTTGATGTGTATCCCTGAAGTGTCTGGAGGCCCCCGATATTTGGCGCAAGCTGTCCCGTGTAGCATCATATATATGTTCACGTATTCTTACATGCAGGCTCCTTGTTGTGCAACCTATGTATTGCAGTTTGCAAGTTTCGCACCAAATCATATAGACTATGAAGGTGCTATGGCAATTCATAAATTGTGATATTTTAAACGTTTTATGTGTGACAAATGAGGAAAAGACATCACCTTTTACCATATACCTGCATAAGCCGCACCTGCTGGTGCCACACTTATACGATCCTTTTAAGTCCAACCATCTGTTATTGTTTGTTGCAGATGTACTAGTAAGCATACTCGGGGAAACAATATTTCCAATTGTTCGTGGTCTGGTTGATACAAAACCGCAACCATTGGCAAGGATAGATCGTATAGTGGGATCAGTTGTGAGAATGGGTAAATATTTCCTTATTATATCAGAGATGTTATCAAACTGTCTGCTATATTGGGTGGAAAAAACTAAGGAGGAGGTATTATCCCTAATCACTTTTGTTTTACTTATAAGCCCATCTCATTTCATAAGTCTGGTTCTGTTTTTGGCTCTACGTATCATCCACTTTTTATACCCTCTCTGGCGCAACCTGTTACTTAGGAGCATTTCTTCATTCTGAAACGAAATCTCATCACTGCAATTCCTCCTAGCCCTGATAAATTCCCCCATCGGGAGATTATGTATAACGTGTTGCGGATGACAGCTAGTAGCCTCCAGAATGCTGTTACCCGAAATGGGTTTCCTATGTGTTTGTGTCCTAATTTCACCAGTGACGGGATCCCCCGTTAATTTCAAATCCAAAAAGACTATATTTTCATGATCACTGGTATATATAAAGGACAAATTTTCTTGATTATCATGCGGACGTTCAATCTGAAGGGAGAATACTGGTGAGCGTTTTCTGTTTTTTTTTTTTTTTTTTTTTTTGCCGTTTTTAAAGCAATGAAAGGTGCATACTCAGACAGGATCCCAGTTACTAGTGGGGTACCACAGGGCTCGTTTTGGGGCCCTATCCTCTTTAAACATTTTCATTAATGATCTTACACAGGGATTGCACAGTAGAATAATTGATCTTTGCAGATGTTTACTAAGCTCTGTAAAGGAATCCACACAATGGAGGATAATGTGTTATTACAAAGGGATCTGGAGAGGTTGGAGGCCTGGGCACAGAAGTGGCAGATGAGGTTTAACGCAGATAAATGCAAGGTTCTGCACATGGGGAGGAAAAATCCATTACATGATTACATGTTAAATGGAAAAACACTGGGTAAAAGTGACATGGAGAAGGACTTGGGGAATCCGGTGGACAGTAAACTTAACTGTAGCAGCCAGTGTCAGGCAGCAGCTGCAAGGCAAATAGGATCATCGGGTGCATTAAAAGGGGGCATAGAGGCACATGATGAGAACATTATTCTCCCATTATACAAGTCACTGGTTAGACCACACATGGAATACTGTGTACAGTTTTGGGCACCAGTGCACAGGAAAGACATTGTAGAGCTTGAACAGGTACAAAGGCGGGCAACAAAAAAATTTAAAAAGGACTGGGTGGACTACAGTACACAGAAAGATTGGCAAGATTGGGTTATTTAGTTTAGAGAAAAGAAGGCTTCGGGGGGGGCATAATAAATATGTTAAAATATAATAAGGGCCAATATAGAGATCTCGCTAAAGATTTATTTATACCCAGGGCTGTATCTAGAACAAAGGGGCATCGTCTACGTCTTGAGGAAAGAAAGCTTCTACATATACATAGAAAAGGATTTTTTACTGTTAGAGTGGTGAGACTATGGAACTCTCTGCCAGAGGAAATTGTCATGGTGAATTCACTAACAGAGTTCAAGAAGGGCTTGGATGCATTTCTGGAGCGTGATAACATAACAAATTATAGTGACTAGGATTCCAAAGAAAGGGCTGGATACATTTCTAGATGTAATATAATAAGTTATGGTGTCTAGGATTCTGGAGAGGGGTCGTTGATCCAGGGATTTATTCCGATTGCCAGATTGGAGTCAGGAAGGAATTTTTTCCCTAACATGAGGTCAATCGGCTTCCACCTCATGGGGGTTTTTGCCTTCCTCTGGATCAACACTTTAACAACACTTTAATAAATGGGCTAAACTGGATGGACGTATGTCTTTTTTCGGCCTGACAAACTATGTAACTATGTAACTATGTAACGTGGCACAGCATTGGGACAGAACTGAACCAGTGGCACCATCTGAAACAGATGGGCATAAGCTACGCCCTGGTACCAGGCACCACTACCCTATGGGCTCCCTAAGGCCAGCTTTGGATTTCTCAGTACCCCTACATCGTGCGAACATGGGCATGGTGGCTATGTGCACGGGGAGTTTCATATTTTAACATATGAACCCGCCACAGACCAGTTATGAACGGGTCTCCTATAAATCTTTATGAAATATCGGTGACTGACATCCGTTAATTCAAGTCTTTGAAGCTTGGGGTTGGAGAGAGCACATGTGCCTCAGGTGATAATGAAGTTGCATGAGGATTCTTTCATGTGCAGACCTCCTGCTGAGAGGTTTCCTCTCTGCCCTTTGTTAGCCAGGCTCCTAGGTCATTGAGGGTTTCCTGGGAGCTGGGGTCATTTGTGCAATCTGACCAGGGTTGAAGTTGGAGGGGGGAATGATTCATCATATTTTGAGTGAATTTTCCTCACAGGTTATTTTATGTTGTTCATTCCATGGATTGACTTGGTGATTTAAGTTTGCAATTTCTTATGTTCAATGAAATACTCCTTACTGTTGAATTTGACGTAACTAACTCTGCTATGTAGCCGGACACTTCTCCTTTCTTCTAGTTCCTCATTCCTGATCTATTGGCAAAACGCCCAGAAACTGACTCCAACTAAAACGGAAACCATCAGTGTCTGTGCAGACTTGAGGGGGAAATGTTAATGATTGAGGAAGAGTTAACTCAAGTTTTCTATCTGAGGCAATAATGTACTGTTCTGATCTGAGGGGGATGTATTTAGATGATGTAATTGATAAGTAACTGATCAGGGTGGGCTTTGGTATGCTGATAATTATGGGGAGGCGTAATTAAGTTTGACTAATAGAATATGTAATCTATGCATAATGATGTATAATGACGGATTGTTTTACTAATATATTAAAATTATGATTCACCTTAAACAGAGGTTATAAAAGATCATGTTTGCTTGTAATAAACCAGAAGATTTTCCTGACAACTGTCTGCATCTCTTCTCATTCCTATCCATATGTCTTAAGTACGTTTAGGGAGAGTGAAGAGGAGTGAAACCTTCAATGCACAGGGGAAGAAACACAGCCAATGTATACCTTTTGTCTCTACGTATAGTTCAATTGGTCCTAAAATAGCGGAACATTTGAGGAAGGATTGGCATTTGTTACAAAGAAGTTTTCCGGATATCTCAGAATTCTCAGAAGTCCCTATACAGGAGGAGCATTAATTTGCGAGACAAATTGGTTAAAGGGGTTGTCTCACTACTTCGATTCATCTCCCCTCACTCCTGTTTTCTTGGTTTCACTTTGAATTCAGGGGTGTGTTTACTGGCTTCCACTAGGCTGCAGTAGAAGCCAGGTCTGTAGCTATAGCAACCAGTGCTGGCAGCCTATCATGAGAGAGTAAACAGGTCTTTAGCCATAGCGATCTGAGTAGCTGGTAGAGTCCATACAAGAGGGGATATCTCCAAATAGGTAGGACACTGTTAATAGACATATATTGCAAAGTGACTTGTTTTTGCAAGATCCTTCACATAAAAAGCAGCAATCCCTGTAGTGAGACAACCCCTTTAAGTCAGACTTGCCAACAATCTCTGGAATGAGACAGACCTTTCTGGACCCACCTAAGTTGGCAAATTGGGAATACGTCGGAAAATGCTTGATCTACCTGTTGCCCGACATTTCATCGAGTGTCATCACTCTGTCTCTCAGTTGAGATTCAGGGTGATTGACCACGTCCCTCCTCTTAGACGGGGAGGGAATCGGGAGAAACTTTTATTGAAGAAGGAATTAAAATGGATTTTTGAGTTGAAATCCTTATATCCATCTGGTCTAAATCTTGAATTTAACACAAATAAGATATGAATGAGTATTTTTTCTGTGTATATTTACAGTGCCTTTGTTTGTTTATAATTAGATTTTAGATTCACTGATTTCACACATTTTTGATGCTACATTTTATATTTTATAGGAGGAAGATACAAGGTGGGAACATTCTGACAGACTGCTATATGTGACCGACATTTGGTGATATATCGTGATGAAGTGATATATGTTAACGGTAGCCTGACATTACAGATATACAACAGTTATGACTGTGAAGTGCTAAGGCACCGGGACGTACACCAGGAGATGTTGTGCTTTCCCACTCGTTCACACAATGTGTGTTATGAGTGGTGATAAGCGCCCCTGCTATATGGAGATACATGTCATATTTCATGATATGGGTCCCCTGTTAAGCGGTGGAATCATCAGGTGGTGATATGTTACCTGTGAGCCCGAGTATTGCCTTCATTATGATGCGCTAGTGTGTGCATATTCATTTGTTGTGTATAACTGATATACGCCAACATAAAGAAGTAAGGCTATATTTAAATCCCCGCTGGATGCTGGCAATAGACAGGCGCACTGAGCGCATGAACCACATGATTAGGGAGCATGCGCGCCCGTAGCAGACATGCGCAGTGGTGGTTGTGATGGCGCGCCCGTAGTGGACATGCGCAGTGGTGGTTGTGATGACGCGCCCGTAGTGGACATGCGCAGTGGAGGATGACATGTAGTTTCCTTCACAGATCTTAAGGAATTGTTCTGTTAAAATAAAAAAAGTTTTTATGATTTTTTTTTATTATTTCAAACCACAAAAGAGAAACATTTTAAATATTCCCTTTTAGGTGGGAAAACTCATGCAGTTTTTATGAAGTTATTTTGGGCAAAGCTAGAGATGGATCCAGCAGGACCACTTATTTTGACCACTTCCTATTTCCAACATCATGTAGCTCATGCAGGAATTTGGTTGGATAGGATGGTGTGTGAGCGCGGAGTGACATGCTACATGGGAGCAGCGCACCCCCAAAATGACCCATAAGGGCGACCAAACATGGGTCTAACACAACAGCAAACCATCCTGCATATGGAGCCCCGAAGCAGATGAATTTCTCCACATCTCTGCTAACCCTACTGTGTATGGGGCCCGGGAGCAGACGGATATCACTGCACCTCTGCTAACCCTGCTGTGTATGGGGCCTTGTTGCATATGGATGTCACTGCATCTCTGCTAACCCTACTGTGTATGGGGTCCTGGACCAGACAGATGTCACTGCACCTCTACTAACCCTATAGTGTATGGGGCCTGCAGAGCAGGCTGATGTCACTACATCTTTGCTAACCCTACTGTGTATGGGGCCCTGGAGCAGATGGATGTCACTGTACCTCTTCTAACCCTACTCTGTATGGGGCCCCGGAGCAGACGGATGTCACTGCACCTCTGCTCACCCTCCTTTGTATGGGGCCCTTGAGCAGACAGATGTCACTGCACCTCTGCTAACCCTAATGTGCATGGAGCCCTAGAGCACAAGGAAGTTATGGTAGGGAAAAGCACTCCGTGTTGAAAAAATATATATATAAGAGGTGCAAGTCAAAAAACATATACATCCAAGTTTTAAATAGATTGACTGCACACTCAATATTTTTTGTTGCAATATACAAAACGTTTTTATTGTGAAAAATTCACTACAGGATCCACTGAAAAGTGATTATATGTGACTATGGACGTTTCGGTCATCCGACCTTTTTCAACGAGTCACTATAAGGTAGGTTGTAGAATAGGAGAAAAACGGGCCGTAGCCCAGGTGAGTGTGGAAGCCACTCTCACCTGGGCTACGGCCCGTTTTTCTCCTATTCTACAACCTACCTTATAGTGACTCGTTGAAAAAGGTCGGATGACTGAAACGTCCATAGTCACATATAAACACTTTTTCAGTGGAGCCTGTAGTGAATTTTCAAATAAATACGTTTTATATTGCAACAATAAATATTGAGTGTGCAGTCAATCTATTTAAAACTTGGAGCCCTAGAGCAGACGGATGTCACTGCACTTCTGCTAACCCTACTGTGTATGGGCCCCGGAGCAGACAGATGTCACTGCACCTCTGCTAACCAAGCTGCAGAAAAAACTTCAGTTTTCCTGGCAGTATCAGAATTTGACCTCTGCTGATCAACAAAAGGATGTTTTCTTCGATGACTCGTTTTCTGCTTCATGGAACCCTGCAAACATTGCTGGAAGAACACAAGCTGGTTGGGCCTGCATTATGGTCTGGAGATGTTTTCAGGGTGTTCTCTGGGCCACTTATCCATGTGAAAGGTGTCTTCACCAGATTTGGGTATGAATCCATCCTTGAGGATCCCAAACACCCATACTAGAAATCTCTGATATTAGATGATGCATGACCAAAACTTCTAAGTACTACTCTGGTCCTAAATTTTCCAGACCCCAACTGCGCAATGAGGCGCCCCCTGGATGTTTGCTATATGGTCCCTCCAGCAGCTGTGGGCCCCTGTATGGTGCTACTGGCTCTATGGTGCCTCTAGTAGCTGTGGGATGCAGTCGGCCCCAGATACCTGGGACAACCTACCAGGACCTTATGGAGTCCTTCGCCGCCTGTCTCGCTGCTGTCTGTGCTGCACACAACGGTCTCGCTTGAGATAATGATGGGACTTCACTGTGTGTATTTCTCATTACTTTCACTCCTTACAGTGAGAACCTGCCTGTGTGACTGCAGCCTTATAAATCCTTGTATAACGCTGTAACCTATCAGTGACACAGTCCAGGATTCTGCTCTACACTCACTCATCACTTTTATCACATAAACCTGGACTTGATAAGATTCTGAGACGCACAACCTTGTCTGACAATCAGGTCTGTCCTCTGCCCACACATCTGGCCCTTCAATACCAATGGGGCAGCATTTTAATACAAGTGGACATCATCTGGTTAGTGACAATCTCATCATGGCTATAACCAGATCATCATGAGACAAAGTGCACATCTCCAGCTGATCTCATGGATGGGACGATGAGGTCTGTACGGCCTAACGGCTGCAGTCACCAGGTCTCCGGGTTATAGAGCATCTCTAGGATGTGGTGGAATAGACAGAGCGAGGTTTCCCATCAGAATCTGTAACAAAGGTTTCCAGGACCTTGTTGTTTCCAATTCACTAAGAATTAAGGCTGTTCCAGGATCAATGAAGAAACCTCTGAATTCATTACTACTCACCTGTGGTCAGATCTTCTGGGATCTCCTCCTTCACGTCACTCATCCTCGGCTCATCGCTCCTCATCTTCTTTTCTTCAGCCTCTACTTTAGTATCAGTCAGATCTTCATCCTGATGTGACATATGGAACAATTCAGTACAGCAGACAGATCAACATAAGAGACCCCCAAATATCTATGAGCCCATCTGTGACTGCAGGAGGTCCACACCCCGTATACAGATTGTGTATAGGGCTCATCTACCTGAGGATTCCCTGGGACGTCCATCTCTTCTGCTTCATCCTCAACCTTAATATCAATCAGATTTTCCCCTAAAGCGACAAAACCAGTGAAATAAGAGCAGGTTGTTCCATTCTGGTCATATTTAGAGGAGACTTCAGCTCCCTCTACCTGATGATTCTCTGGGACATTTCCCTCTGGACAGTCCTGGGAATACAGAGGACGGGGACATCTCTCTGCTGGATTTCTCCTACTGGATCCATCTGTAGGGAGCACACAGTGACGGATACATATCTGTCTATATATCACATATGACTCATAATTTCCAATTCTACGAGAAGATGAGACAGAGTGGGAAATAGAAGGAGATTGGGTTGGTGATGTCTCCTCTCACCTTGTGATGTCAGCAGCCGGTGATCCTCCATTATGACCTCCTGGTACAGATTCCTGTGTCCTTCTATGTACACCCATTCCTCCATGGAGACATAGACAGCGACATCCTGACACCTTACAGGAATCTGACAACACAAGGATCCATCAACATCCAGACCCATCATCCCCTGTGTTATGTATAATGTCCCAGCATTCCCCTCACCTCTCATCATCCAGACCCATCATCCCCTGTGTTATGTATGTCCCAGCATTCCCCTCACCTCTCATCATCCAGACCCATCATCCCCTGTGTTATATATAATGTCCCAGCATTCCCCTCACCTCTCATCATCCAGACCCATCATCCCCTGTGTTATATATAATGTCCAAGCATTCGCTTCACTTTTCCCCTTATCACCCAGATCCCTCCAGTGGTGTTACTATATCACTCCCAGCATTCCCAGTCACCTCTCCAGTCAGCAGCTCAGTGATCCTGGTGGTCAGTTCTAGGATCTTTTGTATCAGTGAATGAGTTGGAGGCTCGGGGCTCTGGGTGCTGCTCCGTCCTCCTGACACATGGGGGGCCACACACTCCCCAGACGACTTCTTCACTACTGTGTAATCCTATGTATGGAGAGACACCGATCACTACATAGATTCTAAGAACCTCTCACCTTTCCCATCATTCCCCTGTTACTGATAGAGAGAAGAGCAAGGTCATGTGAGACTCTCACCTCTCCAGTTACCAAGTAGATGATCTCCAGGGTGAGGTCTAATATCCTGGTGGCCATGAGGTCTCCATCCTTGTCCATCCTTGGGAGGTCATTGAGGAAAAGGGCCATTGTCTTTAGCTGTGAGAGTCCTGGACATGAGGAACCTGAAGAAGACGAGGAGGATTGAGAGCAAGATCCCACTCTATACACCTCTATTCTGTTCATATATATAACTACACTAGTGGATACCCCAGTGAGTGTAACAGAAAATGAAGCATTTAAGGGCCGAGTTCTTCTCCAAGTACAATGACTGCAATATCAATCTGTGTATACTGTATATACACACACAACTAACAAAAAAAGAACGTCCCTCACATATTTGTAATTATTGTGTTATATCTTTTCATAGGAGACCATTGAAGATCATACGCTTTGATACAATGTAAGGTAGTCAGTGTACAGTTTGTATCACAGGGGAAATGTGGTGCCCTCAAAATAGCATCAATGTCTGACAGCTGGGGACAAAAGTGAGTACATTAAAAGTCGTCACATAGACCCTTCCAGTAGTTTTACAATATAAAGTGAAAAGGGACCAATTGTGCCCAGTGTCAGTATTCTGTGTGGCCCCTATTATTTTCCAGCACTGCCTTAGCTCTCTTGGGCCTGGCGGTCACTAGAGCTTCACAAGTTGCAGCCACTGGAATCCCCCTCCCTCCTCCATGACGACATCATGGAGCTGGTGGATGTTAGAGACCTTGCGCTCCTCCACCTTCCATTTGAGGAGGCCCCAGAACGGAAGGGATCATGCTCTGCTTCAGGATGCCACAGTACGTGTTGGCATTCATGGTTCCCTCAATGAACTGTAGCTCTCCACAGCCGGCAGCACTCATGCAGCCCCAAACCATGACACTCCTACCACCAGGCTAAACTGTAGGCAGACACACTTGTTGGCAGACACACTCCTCACCTGGTTGCCTGATACCATCTGAACCAAATAAGATTCTCTTGGTCTCATCAGAGCACAGGATATGGTTCCAGTAATCCATATACTTAGTCGGCTTGTCTTCAGCAAATTATTTTCGGGCTTTCTTGTGCATCATCTTTAGAAGATACTTCCTTTTGGGATGACAGCCATGCAGACCAATTGGGTTTCGTGTGCGGCTTTTGTTCTGAGCACTGACAGGCTGACACCCACCCATCTGCAGCAATGCTGGCAGCACTCATCACTGGATAGGACGCTGAGCAAGTGCACTCAACTTCTTTGGTCGACCATGATGAGTCCTGTTGT
The DNA here is from genome assembly GCA_025379985.1 of Phyllomedusa bahiana. Taxonomy (NCBI): domain Eukaryota; kingdom Metazoa; phylum Chordata; class Amphibia; order Anura; family Hylidae; genus Phyllomedusa; species Phyllomedusa bahiana. The sequence goes on from JAODAL010040547.1 coordinate 24,243, forward strand.
GTGTGGAACTTGTCTTGGTAAACTGCTGTGTGGTTTTGGCCACTGTGCTACACCTCAGTTTCAAGGTGTTGGCAATTTTCTTATAGCCTCGGCCCTCTTTATTCAGACCCTCAGACAGTTCTTTGCCATGAGGAGCAATGCTGAACTTCCAGTGACCAGAATGAGAGAGTGTGAGAGCGATAACACCTGCTCTCCAATCACACTCACGTGTCACATGATTTCATGGATTGTAAATGTCACTTAGAGGTCGACTCAGCTTTGTTGCCAGTGATATGGGAGTCTAAAATATCTCCCTGCTTTGTTTGTGCGGTGTCCAAATTATAAATTAACTCAAAAGTGTATGTGCAGATACATCGTCGAAAGAACAAGAGACATTCTCCAACATGTCGTGTATCCTTCTCCTTTATTGAAAGCTTGGCAACAGTTTTATTAATTTTTGACAATCTATGCAAACATAAATTTTCAATTGGTTAATACCTTTTAGTCATCTTTGTTAGTAACACCTCTTATTATTATTATTATTCATGTGTTATAACAATCACCTCATTAATAATCATTAATAAGCATCTTTACTGGTCAGTACTAAAATCACACCTCTAATTATGCTGATTATTCTAAATATTCATGAGCGCATGTAGCATGTACGACGTAGTGATTTTGAGATAATCTAAAGGTCAGTGTTTCTAATGCGCATGCTAGAACAACAAAACTATTGACAAGACTGCTAACCTCGGTACTAAACATCTAGCCTACATTGTCCTTGGTAAACCAAGATATAAACTATTATTTACACTTTGTTGGAGTCTGTGCCTGAACTTCTCCCAAACAATACAAGGACACATGCTTCATGGAAGAACTTTGTATCATTTAGAGATTGCAAAACTTTTAACCCTGTATTATAGAACTTTAGAATTTATTAATTTCCATATCACCGGCGATTTAGACATTGATGGCTGTGAGTTATTCAGAGGGCACCAAATTTACATTGTGATACAAACTGTACACTGACTACTTTACATTGCATCAATGTGTCAGAGCCTCATAGATAGATAGAAAGATAGAGATAGATAGATATGAGATAGATAGATAGATATGAGATAGATAGTGAGAGAGAGAGAGTACTGACAGGAGGGCACAGTGGAGTGAGTTTGGAAGACATGGCTAACCCCCTCATTTCATTTCTGATGAACTTATTGGATCCGATACGGAAAAAGAAATATTTCAGTTTTGGGGCTGAATATTACTTTGATGGGGTCTCCGGCAGCTCCAAGTTACACAAATCTATTCTGCATTTGGAGCACAGTCGGTGTTCAGTTGTCCTCTTTCTGGGCACATAATTACACGGCTCAGATATTGGGGACCACGTGTTTCTTTTATGGGGGCTATAGAGAAGAACTAGACTAATCTGTACAATATCTGATTAGTAGACACAGATTCATGAGATGTTGATATTTGGATGTAGAAGTAAGAAAGGGAACGTGTTATGCACGACCATGTGTTCTAAGCCCAGAAGAACATAGTGAGACCAGAAAGCTTTCACCCCACCTCCCCCAAATGTTTATAAGGATATGGATAACACAGCGGAACAGTGTGTGGTTAGGGGACATAGGAAGATAGATGAAGAGATAGGAGAGGCCTCACCAGACGTCATTAGGATACAAAACCTCAGGAACATAAATGTACATAACAAAGTATGATCAGCTCCAACCTTAGTAGACAAAGTAACCAGAGGGTGGAATATTCTGGAAAGGGATGAGGAGTGCGGTCATCTATTGGAGGAGGTCCCTAGGTTTGTAGGCCAGGAAGGTCAGACATTAGGAAATCAGTGGATTCATTCAGATTGGACTGTAACAAGGTTTAGACTCTCATAAATACTTAGAAAATTCCCGGTATTACTCTGCAAATTTGTACATTAATTATAAGAACGTACATTCAACGTCCTATGAAGGTCATGGAAATTATGCTTAACCCCTTCTTGACAGCCGGTCATAATTTTTTGACTCATCGTTTTTTTCCCCCCTGCCTTCCAACAGCTTTATTTTTTATCTACATAGACACAAGTGTAAAAATCATACAATTACATGGAGTTTCCTCTCTGTATAAATGAGGTGTTGTCTGTATTCTGCAGGTCGGTGCGATTCCGGAGATACCAGATATGAAGGGTTTTTGTGATGTTTTAGCATTTCTCTGTTTCATCTGCCCCAGTTCTACTTCTCCTCTTCCTATCAGTTCCTCATAGATCAGTTCTAGGTCCTCTCCTCTCTGGCTCCCATTGCACACCATCAGCAGATTTGGCTTTTAGCCCCATCTCTGCACTGATGACCATAAACCTCTTCCTGCGGCATCACCCCTGTGCTACTACAAAACCCCAGTGACTGTCTGGCTCTGTCCCTAACAACATGTCCTCTCCCCAAACCTGAACTTTTGCACCTACCTCATCTACTAACCATGTTTTCTGCACCTGAAAACCATCTCCAGAATCCACCTTTATCTCACTATGGAAATGGGAAAAACTTATTGTTGCCCTAATGCCTTCCCATCCTGACTACTGTAACCCCTTACTTATCAGTCTTCCAGACTCTGCCTTTTCCAATCTGTCTTCAATGCAGCAGCCAATCTCATCTTTCCTTGCAGTCACTGCACCGACACCTCCACCCTGTACCTGTCACTGCACTACACCCATACAATCTTAAATGGAACCTACAGGGTCACTCTGCACAGGGCAACACTAATCCTAAATCTGAAACATGTAGAACTGACATATTTGTCCCGCTGCTGCCCCCTATGTGTTCCTCCTTATCGCAGCAACAGTGGGTCCCACAGCAGTAGTCCATGTTCATGTGGGGAGCAGAGTACAGTTCCCATCATACCTTGCTGATATCTATTCCAGGACATTATACTCCCCTGTATTCTAGCTGCTGTAAAGCAAGTCTCCATATTCTTGTGCATCTCAAATTGTACCCTCCCCCCCCCCATCCTGAGTCTCACCAGAGATGCATGGGGGAAAGGTTATGGATGGACATTCCATAAGGGGAGGTATCGAGAGACTAGGGTAGAGATGTAAGGGGGACAGGTTATGGATAGAGATTATATGAGGGAAGGTATCAGGGGATTAGGGTAGAGATGTATGGAGGGGACTGGTTATGGATGGAGATTACATGAGGGAGGGACAGAATGGGTAGAGATGTATGGGGGAAACAGGTTATGGATGGAGATTACATGAGGGGGGGTATCAGGGGTGGGATGTGAGCGATTTTTTATCGACAAAGTTTGAAATCGGCAAGTTTTTATGGGGATCGAAATTTCCAATCATGGGGATAATTAAGGGTTAAAATCTGAGCATCATCTAAATTTAAGATCGCGCCTTTTTCGGCGCTTCCTGTAATTTTGGGGGCCAGCAAATGAGATTACAGAATAGAGCAGGGGGAGATGTGTTTCGACGTCATGACTGGATGTGTATGGTTTGCGATTGGGTGGAAAAATCACAAAGACCTCGTTTACATAGAACAGCGTTTCCTGTTTCAGCCTCAGTGTCCCCTCAGTGTCTCATAGGATAGGACGTGCGATCTGCCTGTGGCCCAACAGCTCAGCGAAATTAGTCGATTTCTGCACAGAGAAACCTCTACTATTAGCTGTGATCCTTCCAATTTAGTTAGATTAGGGATTTGAACATTTTATGTATTACTAGGAATTTTAAAGCACATCTACCGCTGAAAAATTCCCGGCGGTGGAGCGGGGGGGGGGGCCCCCCGGGAACACAACAAGCCTATCATAAAGAACACGGATAAATTTTCCACCAAGACTTATTTTAGACTTGTAGTGGAAACTTTATTTTTAACAGTTTGCTATTAAAAAATTTCCTGATTTTGGCAGCCTGAACTTATTTTGGAACAATAATTTCAGTAACTGCGGTCCTTTTACTGCAAAACCCACTTTTTTTATCAATACATTTCAAAGGTGTTCAATTTTACCCTTTAACCCTGTGACGTTGATATATCCACCTTGCAGTTAATTACAAACCAGCAATCTTGTATCACACGGGTTTTTTGTGCCAAAAATACCGTGTATCGTACGAAAACACACAGTTAGGTGTTTTTTTACTTTTGCCCCCACACTGTTCATTACCACATCACGAAATTTTAAAAACAGCAATTCTATATTCACCACGTAAATTAAAAGTGCAAAAAAATACCTTTTTAATCAAAAATAACAGTTAGGGTTTTTTTTGATTTTTCGCACCCAGCACTGTTCATTGACGCACATCTACAAAAACAAAAACACAATTCTATATCCCCACGGGGAATTGAAAGGGCAAAAATACCGGTTATTATATCAAAAAAACATTCGTGTTTTTTGACTTTTGCGCACCCAGCACTGTTCATTGACGCAGCATCTACGAAAATTTTAAAAACAGCAATTCTATATTCACCCGGGTAAATTTAAAAGGGCCCAAAAAACCGTTTATTATATCAAAACATAACATTACGTTTTTTTTTGACTTTTGCGCCCCCCAGCACTGTTCATTGACCCAGCATCTACGTAAATTTTAAAACAGCAATTCATATCACCACGGGTGAATTAAAAGGGTCAAAAAAACCTTTTTATTTACAAAACATAACATTATGTTTTTTGACTTTTGCGCCCCCACACGTTCATTGACGCAGCATCTACGAAAAACAAAAACAGCAATTCATATTCACCCCATAAAATGAAAGGTGCAAAAAATACCTTTTTTTATATAAAAAAATAACAGTTACTTTTTTTTTGACTTTTGCGCACCCAGCACGTTCATTGACGCAGCTCTACTAAATTTTAAAACACAATTCTATTTTTCACCACGGGTAATTGAAATGAAAAAATCCCGTTTATTATCCCAAAAAACATAACAGATATTTTTTTTGGACTTTGCCCAGTCCAATTTTTGAAACCCCCCGGGGGGGAATCCCCCCCAAATTTTTTTTGATTAGAGGGGTTTGAGAATAGCTGTGATTTCCGTCTTTTAATAAAAACTTTTAAAACATTCCATACCTTCTCAAATTTTTATATTTCTGAACATGAGCAAATGCAGGTGGAAGCAGCCAAAGAGGGGGTAGCCATGAGGTAAAGGACGAGAGAAGGGCCCTTTCCAGTGGGCGACAACACGAATGCCAGCGGGCGTCATTTTAGGGCCGTCAGGCCCGCATGCGGGGAAGGCCCGTGAATCTAAATAACAAAAATCGTTTTCCAATCGTCCTTCAGTGGTTTAATGCAACCTGCATCTAGAGTCTTACTCCTCGCCTCCCAGTCACGGCCACAAAATTTGTCATCACACCCTCACTCTGTCCAACCCAAACACCCAAATGTCAACTCGTGTACCCACCACTGTGGGTAATCCATTTTTCTGAAGACCCTTTTATGACAAATGCGGTTTGGGGGGCAGAAGGGATGTAAAAGACAAGAGGCCAAAAAAGGGTGATTTTCTCTGCTCTACCCCATTTCTGATGCCCTCAAGGGGGGTGAAGGGAAACCGGTCAAGTCACCCGTGTTGATGATGATGACGACATTGCGGATCCATCCTGGTCCCCTTTCCGCAGAATTTGCTTGCGAGCGCTTTATCCGGGACGGGAGGGAAAACGAGGGGAGTGTCAATACGGGTCCCGCCCCAAAAAGGGAGAGGGGGGGTCGCAGAAGTCCCTAATGATTTCCGCCAGCCCGTCACGCAAACCCCGCTCCTGCTTTTCGCCTCAAAAAAGGGCCAACCTCTCAAACCCGGGGGTTCTTTTTGCAAGCCCCGATCACCCACGTGTCATATGCCCCTTGCCGTAAACCCTAATAGGGCAAAAACCCCAAGTGGTTAACCACCACCAAAAGTCATCACATCCGAATGCAGAGTTAAATGGAGGGAACACTTGGCCCAAAAAAAGGCCCGACCGACCCGGGCCTCCAACCAAATGAAAACCCTCTGTCTCCGCCCCCTCCTCCCCCCCACCACCAAGCGTTCCTCCTGCCCCGCCTCAAGTCATGGTCAGGGATCAGCCTCCCTTAGCCTCCACCGCGCCCATACCACCACACCACCAAGACCCATCCTACCCCTTCTCCTTTCCCCCAGTTTGACGACCTCACGCCGAAAACAGCGGTCATCTAGCACCAGCCTTCTGTCTTCCGGTTTGGGAGCAAAAGAAACATTAACCCCAAACCACCCAAAGCCAAAAGCCTGAAGTCGGCATTGCCGGGCTTTTTGGCCTTAAAAATTTTTTCCTTTCCGCTGGGGGACCAGAGGGGTTTCCCCCGCCACGTCAGGGCCCCCCTCCCTGCCCCCAATACCAGATGCCGAGCGGCATTTTTTTTGCCAGAAAAGCCGTCCCCCCCGGGCCACCACGTGCCCCTCTAAAATTTCAAGCGCTTGTCTGCATTGTGTGGGGAAAATTCCATCCACCACCGACACATGGAATAATCAGGGGCCAAAGGCCGCAAAATCTCTGTGACAGCCAGGGGGTGAGCTGGGGGGATGTCTCGGGGGGAGGGTGGCTCTCAGGCTCGCGCACCTCTTAAAAACCACGGGGTTTGGGTGCGGGGCCCTTTTTCCCCCCCAAGGGTCCTCTGGGGGCATCACGTGCCCAGAGAACCGGGCCCCGGTTGAAATTAACTGCCGGGGAGACCGTCCACACACAGGTCGGGAGCTTGGAGGGCTTCCCAATAACCAGCGCTGGCGGTGACAAGAACCTTTGCCAGGCAAGGGGTGTGCGATAAGGGGCGAAATCTGCTAGCCGCCCTTAAGATGGGAACTGGAGCACATCCCTTGCCTGGCACATGTCATGAACCTTGTCGTCCAAAAATTTCTAAAGACTACCCGGTTTCTGGACTGCCTGCTGAGAAGGGCCCCGGTCTGATTCGCACTTCCGCCGTTCGCACCCTGCTTCGTCCCGCCCGCGGGTTTTACGTCACTCGGCCTCCCCATCAAACCCCCATTGTTGACGTGGCAACACGCGGAATTCCCCCCCCACATGCTCCACGTTTTGGGAGCATGCAATGCCATTACCAGTACAAGTGACACATGGGGCCCACAAGCAGCGGGCGGGCCTCGGGGGGTTTTAGCCCCCGAAGTGGAGGCAGGGAAAAAACTCTGCACCAACCTTGCCATTTTGAAGAACCACCAAAATGGTCATGCGGGGCGATGCCCTTGCACAGACATTTGGGGATCTTAGTTTTTTGGAACGATCTTGGACACTCTGAAAAAACATCCCGCCCCCGACGGAGGAGGGAAAGGACACGATGCAGACACGGGCCCTTTCTCTCCACAAAACCACAAGGCCCCACGTTTCTCAATTTTTTCGGCCCCTTCATTAGGCAGGGGTTTCAGGGTCCAGAGCTAGTGAAAAGGCGCCCCTCAGTTTACTCAGGGTGCATCATCGGGGGCCCAAGTCAGGGTTTTTTTTTGGGAAGTGTGGCCGGGGGAACGGGGGAGGAGTTGGGGGGTTTTTCCTAAAACCGACTTTACCGCGTCCCTCCCTTGAAAGGGGTTTGGAAACAAATTTTTGGAGGCGGAGGAGGAAGAGATTTTGTTTATTCCCCCCTAAACCCCAAAGGGCTTGGGAACTCAAGGCCCCCTCCCACATGAGTGTTTGGGTTTTTTCCTCCATTTCCTCCAACATATCCTGCTTTAAAGGGCCATCAAAATGAACAACAGTTACTGGTGGCCCACCATCCGGGGATCCCCGGTACAAAACAAAACTAAACCAATTTTTCCTTCCACCCACCCAAATAGAGAGTAAAATGCAGGAAATGGAGCCCTTTGCGATTTTTTTAAACGGGAGAAAATCTGTTGCGTCTGCTTCACGTTCTTAAAAAGTCCCGGGAACAACCCCAGCAAACGTGACAGCATTTGAGCCCAAGTAGCCGAAAGCGGCAGCAGGCAAGGGGGGCAGAACCCCCAAAAAGGGTGCCCCGGGCAATCTTTTTTTACCACCTCACCAAAAAATGCAATGCAGGCCACAACACCTAGAGACCAGTTTAAGATCATGGGGGCACGACTATCTGCGTCTCAACCCCCGATGTTTTTGTATTTTTTCCGGACCCAATGACTTCGGGGGAAACCAAAAAATGGCCCAAAAAGGCCCGGGGCTGGCTCCCAAACGCCATAAAATTTTTGTCTTGCCCACGGGCCAAAGCGTCATATCTGAGGGGGGGGGGGGGGGGGGGGGGGGGGGGGGGAACCTTCAGCACAGCCGAGGAGTCAAAAGTTTCATATTTTGTAAGGCTAAAAAAAGACAAGCCCATCCATCTAGTTCGGGCCTTTTGTGGCTAAGGGTGATCCAGAGGAAGGCAAAAACCCCCAATGAGGTAGAAGCCAATTGGTCCTCTTTTTAAAGGGAAAAATTCCTTCCTAAACTCCAACTGGCAATAAAGAAAAATCCCGGATAAAATGCCCCCCTCTCCAAAAATCCTATTTCACTATAACTTGTTATTTTTAATTACGCTCCAAAAATTTCCCATCCAAATTTTTTTTTTGAACTCGGTTATTGAATTAAACCATGACCGGGGTTCCCTCGGGCAGAGAATTCCATGCCCTACTGCTCTTACAGAAAGAATTCCTTTCTTTTTTTATGTAAAACTTTCTTTCCTCAAACGAAAAAGGTTTGCCCCCTTGTTCAGATACACCCTTTTTATAAAAAAAATCTTTGGGAGAGATCTCTATTTTTTTCTTTTACAGACAAACCACCCGGCTTTCCAAAATTTAATGTGGATGGGTTTGACTTTCATCAAGATAAATCACCCTTTGGATCTCTGATGATTTTGGGGCCCCCAAATTGCCGAGGTAAACCAAAATTAGTTGGGGTCTACTTCCCCTTCCTCTCCAAACGAAATGGTCCTCTTGAAAAATTTATTTTTAAAATGACATTTTTACTGCAATTTTTATTCTAAATTTCCCCCAACAGTTCTTTTTTGCTGGTTTTCGTGAGGAGACTAAAAACACCAAGGTTTCATGACAAAACCATTTTCCCCAATTTACTCACTTCATCTTTAAAATTTTTTTCAAATTTTTCAAGGGTTTTGGGGGTCATTTTCCTCAAAATTTTTTAACAGTGGCGGGGAAGTCATATTTATAATTTTTTGGGGTCATGTTTTTTGTGAATACAGAAATAATCATGGTCCTTTGGGAACAAAATGGGGCTTCAAAAGGGGCATTTTTTTCCCCCCACAATTTTTAACAGGGGGCTGAAAAGGGTCATATTTTTAAATTTTTTTTTGGGGGTCATGTTGCGTAAAGATACACAATAATCTTTGGCCCCTTGGAACAAAATTTGGGGGGCTTCAAAGTGGAAATTTCCTCCCTCAAAATTTTTTAAAAGGGGGTTTGAGAAGTCTTTTTATTTAAAATTTTTTTGGGGGTCATTTTTGCTGGAATACAGCAAAAATCAGGGCCCTTTTGGGAAAAAAAATTGGCTTCTAATGCCCCATTTCCCCCTTAAAACAATTTTTAACAGGGGCTGAGAATAAATTTTTTAAAAATTTTTTTGGTTTCATGCTGCTTTGAAATGCGCAATACAACGGGTTCCTTTTTCAAAAAAATTTTTGTTTCTAATGACATTTTTTCTTCAAAAAGGTCAAGATGGCTCAAGGGGTCATGTTTTAAAATTTTTTGGGGGCATTTTGCTTTTTATGCAAACAAACTACAGGTTATATTCTAAAAAATGGTTTTTTTCTAAAAAAACCCTTTTTTTCTTCACAATTGTCCAAAAATGGGCCAAAAGGGGGGTTTCTGCCCGAAACCGGGAAAAGGGTAGGACACCTTAATGGACACAATTGCAAAAAGACCTTTTTTTTTCAAGATCTTTAACATAGCTATCAAACCCTTTATTGAGACAACCCCAATTAATACAATTAAAAAGAGAAAAAAAGACAGGGGGGGGATTCCATCCGAAATTTTTAAAAAAGTGTTTTCTAGAATTAAACTACTAAAAAACTTGCATTTTACAAAATAGCGTTAAAAAAAAAATTTCCCCTGAATTGTAAAAAAGGGGGGTACAAGGAAAACTTGACCAGGGTGTATTTTTTCAAGGCCCTGGAGTATTTGGGGCAAGGAAAAGAGAACAAAGTACAGAACCAAATTTTTTCCCGCACGTGAGTAAAAAAAAAAAAAAAGAATTTTTAAGATAAAGGGCACCTGGGTGTAACAGGACGTTTAAACCCCCAGTATTTCCAAGTTTAAGTCAATTGGGCCCCCACTCATAAAGTAGGGGGAAAGCGCTACCCCAAAATTTAGACTTTTACTGAGGAAGGCTGGAGTTTTCCCCACTTCCGCTTCCACACTCTGCTTCAGCCGACATTTTTGTTGCTGTGTCATCAGGGCATTTTAACCTGCCCTGTTAAAAAAGATGACGGGAAAGCCACCTTTGGGCCCTTTTACCGCACCCCCTGAAAATCCGGCCCCATCCCTGCTGTGGCCCAGGACAGGTATAGTCAATGTCCAGTTTAACTAAAATGGTGGGTTAAAGACCCTTTTTTTTTCCCCAAATTTTTAAAAAGTGGGGGGGCCCTGCAGGTTTGGGGGGTCATGCTGTGGGCCCAGGGGCAGGTATAGTAATGTCCCGTGAAAAATAAAAAGGTGGGGTTTAAAGACTCCCCCCTTTTTCCGGGACTTTTTTAAAAGTGGGGGTTTTTTGCAGGGTTTGGGGGTCATGCGTGGCCCCCGGGCAGGTATAATCATGTCCCCTTTAAACTAAAATGGTGGTTGAAAGAAATCCTTTTTCCGGGACTTTTTTTAAAATTGGGGGCATGGGAGGTTTGGGCTCATTTCTGGGCCCTGGACAGGTATAGCAATGTCCCGTTCAACTAAAATGGGGTTGAAAGACTCCTTTTTCCGGCACTTTTAAATTTGGGGGGACATCAGGTTTGGGGGGCCCTGCTGCCTTTTCCCGGGCAGGGGGTATTCAAAAGTCCAGTTCAAGTTTAAAATTTATGGGGGGATTTTTATACTGCCCTTTTGGGACTTTTTTTAAATTTTTGGGGATGCATTTTTAAGGGCATGCTTTGGTACAAGACAGGGATATTGAATGGGTGTGACTTTTTTTCTGTTTTTCTTTTATAGCCTAAGGTTTTGTGCCTAAGATGTACAGGTTAATCCATTGACTGTTTGGGGTTTTTTCCAGCTTCTCCCCCCTGTTTGGGTTTAAAAAATGGGAAGGGTTTTTTTGTTTTTTTTTTTCTCCCCCCATAGACTTTAATGGTCATCGCTCTTAAAACGACTGCTCACTAACGAAAAACCCTTTTTCGATGGGGGCCGACTATCGACTATCCCCCCCGATGGGCGATAGCCAACGTAATCGCTCAACACTAATCGTAGATTTTGGGGGAAAGATTATGGGGGGGGGAGGTTTTATATGGAGATTACATAATGGGGTATCAGGGAAATTTGGGGAGAGATGTAGGGGGGCAGGTTTTTTAAAATGGAGAAAAAACAAAGAGGGGGTATCAGGAACTAGGGGAGAGATGTTTTGGGGGGACAGGGTTTTAGATGGAGATTACCCCCAGGGAAGGTATCCGGAGGGCTAGGGAAAAAATGTATGGCGGGGGCTAAAGGGTGAGAAATTTCAGAGGGGGGGTAACAGGAGAAATTTGGGTAGAGATTTTATGAGGGGGGAAAAGGTTTTTGGATGGGGATTACACGAGGGTGGTATCAGGAGATTAGGGCGGGGGTTATAATGGGGGGGGTGGTTTTTGGATTGGGGGGAATTTCATGAGGGGAGGTAAAAAGTGGATTAGTGCAAAAGATGAAGGGGGGAGGGAATGAGGAGCCCTTTTATGTCGGTTTCGCAGCTCGCACGAATTTTCCCCGGGGGTTAAAGTGTCTCTAGTGCAGGGGGTTTGGGAGATGAGCAGTGGGAAAAGAGGTGGAGCACCGGGCAGCGGAGGATGAAGGGGGAGGAAGGACTAAAACGGAGGAGCAAAAGAAAAAGGGTGCAGATTTAAACAGAAGGGAAATGTTGAGGAAAAAACCTTTTCTCTCTCCACTTGGGAAACTTTCCATCCTCCTTTTAACCACCAAACAAAATCCCTTTTCTTTAAAAAGGGTCACTCGGGGGCCCAACCCGCGCGCCAACTTTTCCCGCCCTTCTCTCAAAAATCCGGGAAATCTTTTCCTAATCCCTACTCTCTGCTAAAATCCCTTCTCAACCCTCTGTAATCTGGTTTTCCCCCACTTTATAAATCCACAGAAACTGCTCCCTTTCTAAAAATCTCAAAAAGACCTCCCACTGCTTTTAAACACAGGGGGAACTATCGTTTTCTTCTTCTGGATCCTCTCCCGCAAATTTTACACTGTTTTATCACCATCTTTTCTCACATGCTCAGTGTCATTTGGCCCCCCAGGGTACCCTCTCCCTTTTGGTTCCCCCATCCTACCCCTCTGAGCCCCTCCTTTATGTCCTCTCTCCCCCCTCCCGATGTTTGGGGGTTCTTCAGGGGGCCGGGTTTTTAGGTTTTTTTTCACCAACGCAGCCCCCGGGGGGACCCCAAAACCCTCCCGCAAAATTTTCCAAACCCAAATAACCAACCCCTCCCCCCTTTT